>JAULAV010004021.1:0-25000 GCA_030789695.1 Scilla litardierei | reverse complement strand
CTCGCCAACTCATCCCATGTAGTAAAGATCCCCTCCGCTTGCGTCCTCAACCAATATAGAGCTTTGTCTCTGAGAGTGAATGGGAAGAGGCGCAATCGGATTGCATCGACCGATACACCGGGCATCTGAAAGGTGGCGCACTTGGACAAGAATAGCTGAAGATGGTAATGTGGATTCTCATGGGAGTTTCCATGGAATGGGTCTTGTTGCATTAAGACCACTAGTCCTGTTTTGAGCTCGAAATTCTTATCCACCGCCAACTCCGGCATATCAATAGATGAAGTAGTGGAAGTGGTCTTAGGCCGTAGCCTATCCCTGATAAATATTATCCTCGTCAAGTGTGCCGCTAATTCTTCCGGTGTTTCCTATCGGTTCATACAATCGTCCTCTATATTAAGTCTTCTCTCGGCTCTAAGTCTCCTTTCGGTACGCTCGATCTCCGGATCAAATAATAGATCTTCTTGATGCTCCGTCGATCTCGTGTACATGCACAGAAAAATAGAGCTTCGATGGAATTGTTAGCTTGATAGAGGAATAAAAGGATAAAAATAAAAATAAAAAAATAAATAACTAAGTAAGAAAATAAAGTACCGTCGCCTTCCTCGGCAACGGCGCCAAAAACTTGTTCGCGTCCGGATATACACCCGAAAAACGACTTGTAGTTTTACCGCAAGCGCACGGTGTAATGACGAGCGGGTATCGAACACAGGGAGGACAATTGACGGTATCTCACTTTAATTACCTAGCTATCAAGAGAGTAAGAGTAGATTTGGTGTATCATCACAATCGTTTAATAGTAAGAAATATCAATATAATAAAGCGTCTAGGAATAGGAAATCCCCACTACGGACCGTTTCTCATCCTTGTGACTCATAAATTTCATTGTTGCTAAGCTTGAATATAGGTGAACTAGTCGCAACTAAATGTAGAACCAAGCTCACGCTCTCGCGCTATTGCCGGTCTATAGCAAACCTAGGATAGGGCCCACTATCGTGCAAACCCTAGCCTAAGCCGCTAGCGTGAAGAACAACATCATTGTCCAATAGCAACTCGAGCCCACTCTCGTGCAAACTCGAGCTACGATCTAGGTTATGATAATTCGTATTCGTACAATCTCTTACGAACGAATATTAATATATATTCATAATTAAAAATCCTAGCTTTGGTCCAATCTCTTGCAAACCAAGTCTAGAGAAATTCAATAATCAATCTAAATCGAATATCTAGGCCTTCCTATCAATTTGGATCCAATCTCTTGCAAATCCTAATCGCTATGAATTCCTAACTATTCGTAATATATCAATCACAACCTACCCATTATTAATTCTAGCAACAAATCCATGAATTCGTCACAATTCAAAAGATCGAGTCCATAGGGTTCATGCATATGCCCTAGAACGACGGAACTACTCACTAAACATCATGAAAATCTCAGAAATAAAAATAATAATCATGGCACAATTCATTGCAAAAGAGAAACAATTCATAAAAATGAGTTTTTTAATTAGAAAGAACAAACCAATGATGTAGCCAATGATCTCCAGCTGAGATTTCTCCAAAGAGTAGCCGTCAAAAACCTAAAAGAACTCTCTAAAAAATAATTCAAGTCTCTCTAAAACTAGAGTAAAAACAGAGCTTAAATATAAGCCAAAACCATCCAAAACATCGTGACAAAACTGCCCCTGCGCAGCCCAGAAATCGCATTCCTAGCAGCAGGCGGAGAGTCACTCGGCCGAGTGACCCTTTTCACTCGCCCGAGTGACAAACCCTGTAAAATAACAGTAACTTCGGGGTTTTCAGGGGTCCGTCTCTCGGGGTGGCTTGGCCGAGCAGGCTTCTTCATTCGGCCAAGTAGCAATCTTGCTCGGCCGAGTGAGCTTCATTAAATTTTCCCGTAACTTGGATCTTTTCTGTCTGAATTCCCTGACTGACTCGGGCGAGTGAACTTTCTTACTTGGCCAAATGGAATTCCTTGCTCGGCCGAGTGAACGTCTGAAATCTTCTGTGCGTATCAGTTCTACTCGGGCGAGTGTGATCCTTCACTCGGCTGAATGATCAGTCTTGCTTGGCCGAGTGATGTACTCCTGAGCCCATTTCTTCTTATATTTGCTTCCTCATCGCTCCTATCGAATTCCTTCTTCTTTCGCTCATCCTCTATCGCTGACAAGTCCTCCAATAAGCCGTGGGTGACACTCCGAAGTGCGTGAAACTCCTTTGATCTCATTTTCACTCCAAATCGCTCCATATTTCCTGAAATACGACAAAAACAAGAAATAGTGAAAAGCATCGCAATATCGTCGAATAATCGTGAAAAACGCAATATGGGCGATCAAAACGTCATGAAAACATACAGAAAAAAGGTGTAAAATATGGAGTGATCAACCACCATGGGGGCAAGATGATCACAATGAAGATCCTGAGGCAGTGGTATTATTCGCTGACCTTGGTTAACGACTCGGTCAAGTACGTTCAGAAATGTCCGGTGTGCCAGAGGTTTGCAAAGAACAACTCGACCCCCCGGTCGAACTTGTACCGATAATCACCCATGTCCCCTTCGCCAAGTGGGGGCTGGATATCATCGGTCCCTTTGCCTTCGAGAAGGGGGTGGAGGAAGGACCTGATTGTGGCGGTGGACTACTTCACCAAGTGGATCGAGGCTGAACCCTTGTCCATCATCACCTGGAAAAAGACGAAAAGCTTTGTATGGAAATCCATCATTTCCCGGTTTGGAATCCCTCGGTCCATCGTCACAGACAACGTGATACATTTTGATTGCATGGGGTTCAAAGAGTTCTACGTGGAATGGAAGATCAAGCTCCTATTCGCCTCTGTGACCCACCCCCAAACCAATGGGATGCTTAAGGCCGCCAACAAGTGCATCCTCGAACCGCTTCGCAAGAGAGTAGGGGAAGCGTATAGAGACTAGTCAGAAGAGCTTTCCGTGATAATCTGGTCATACCGAACAACGCACAAAGAGGCCATGGGGGAGACACCCTTCATGCGTGTGCGGGGCCGAGGCGATCGTGCCCATCGAGGTCGGTGAGGAATCACTTCACCATCGGTACTTTGACGAAGAAAGGAACTCGAAGGGCCTAAAGGTCAACCTAGAGCTTATAGACGAGTAGCGTAACCAAGTTCTGGCCTCAGTCGTCCGACAAAAACAATGAGTGGCTCGCTACTACAACTCCCGGGTCAAAGGGAGGGGCTTCCACCAAGGAGACCTGGTCTTGAGGAAAGTGATCTTCAACCCAGAAGTCGCACGCAAAGGGAAGCTCGCCGCCTCATGGGAGGGGCCCTATGTAATTACTAAGGTCCTCGGCCAAGCCACGTACCGACTCTCGACTCTAGGGGAAGGCGCTCACTGACACCTGGAACGCGGAGCACCTACGTAAATACTACCAGTAAATGAATGACCCCCGCCTAGATGATTTCACCGAAAGAGTGGAAAATTTCCCGAATAAAGAAAAATATCTCCTTATAGCATCTGTACATCTCTCACACTGTAGGTTAAGCTCGATCGTAGGGCTGGGGTAACTCCCCTAGCAGGCTGATTAATTCGATCGACCATAAGGCTGAGGGCAACTCCCCCAGCATGCCGATCATTCGACCGACCGTAAGGCTGGTGCAACTCCCCCAGCATGCCAATCATTCAACCGACCGTAAGGCTGGGGCTAACTCCCCAATAGGCGGATCATTCGACCGACCGTAAGGATGGGGGTAACTTCTCCAGCAGGCCAATCGTTCAATTGACCATAAGGCTGGGGGCAACTCCCCCAGCAGGCTAATCACTCGATCGACCATTAGCCTGGGGGTAGCTCCTCAGCTGGCCGACTGACCCATCAACCGTAAGGCTGGGGACAACTCCCCCAGCAGGGCGATTATCCGATCGACTGTAAGGCTGGGGGCAGCTCTCCAACAGACCGATCACTTGATCGACTATAAGACTGGGGGTAGCTTCCCCAGCTGGCCGACCGAAATGCCGACCATAAGACTGGGGGCAACTCCCCCAGCAGGCCGACACATCGACCATAAGGCTGGGGCAGCTCCCCCAGCAGGCCGACACCATTTCAACCGTAAGGCTGGGGGCAACTCCCCCAGCAGGCCGATCGTCTGAGCGACCATAAGGCTAAGGGCAACTCCCCCCAGCGGGCCGATCGACAGAACGACCTTAAAGCTGGGGGCAACTCCTCCAGTAGACCACCCCCAGCAGGCCGATCATCTGAGCGACCATAAGGCTAGGCAACTCCCCCAGCAGGCCGATCGACAGAACGACCTTAAAGCTGGGGGCAAATCCTCCAGCGGACCGATCATCAGATCAACCAAGAGGCCGGGGGTAGACCCTAGAAAACCAATCAAACCAAGGAATTGCAAGCGAGCCCGTTGACCCACAACTAATAAAGCTCCCCCAGGCTGATCGACGACTAAATCCCAGCTAGGGTTGAGGGAGGAGGAACAACATCATAAACATCAGAGGTGTTATCTGCAGACGAGCATAAGTGAAAACCTTGATATTACAATAACTTGGCCATGGCCAAGGACCGTTTACAATAAATATATATACATAAAGGAGGCTAGGCCCATGTTCTAGGCTGGGCGACTGAGGCGACAGTAGTAGCATCCTTCGACTAAACGATGTCCTCAGGCCGGTCAAGGTGGGCGACCGAAGCGACTCCTGGATCGTCTTCTGGCCAATCAACGTCGACCTCCCCTTTGTCCCCAGAGATCATATCAAGCTCCTCGAACGCAATTCCCGAGCATGGGAATTTACGCTCGATCTCGTGCTATCAGCGGAGGAACCTTTCCTCAAATGCCTTAAACATTCCCGAGGCGATGAAGGTCTCCGTGTACTCATCCACCACGGCTGAGCAATACGAGCAAGCTCTACCTCCTCAAATTACTTAATCCAGGCCTCGAGGGTGGCGACTTAGAGCTGGAGCTCTGATCTCTCCCCTTCGTTCTCACGAGAGACTTTGTCGAGCTCAACCGTGAGGCATGCTCCTCTCCTCCACCGCCTCCACAAGATCTTCGAGATCCTTGACCTTTTTCCACTCTGCGGAGCCCCCTAACTCCCTTATTTCGACAGCCTTCTCTAGCTCGAAGACCCTCTCCTCGGCCTTGGCCCTTACAGCCAGCGCCAACTCCCTCTCTATATCTGACTTCGCCAGCTCAGATGAGAGATCGGTGATCCGGGTCTCCATCGATTTCACGCATGCCTCGGCCTCCTTAGCTACCTCATCAGTGCCCTCCACCACCGCTGATTTCCCAGCGAGACCCGCCTCTGCATTTGAGAGTGCGATGAACTAACGCCTCATTGAAAGGCCGACCGAGGACAACTGTGCCAAAGGGAAGACAAGTTAGAAACAAGCACAAAGAGCGGCGCACAATTGCTACAAATGGCCTCACCTTCTGGCCAACCTGCACCACGAAAGTGACGAGCCTGTCGCCCTGCACCTCGTCCAGTACTGACCGGTCCTGGGGCAAGCAAGAGTTTTCGGCAAGCCGAGCCGCGACCCCATAATCCGAGAAAACGAACTCCTTTATCCCCATAGGAAATCAAGGGCTGAGCAACCCGTCCCCTGATCATGGCTTGTCAGCCTCGGCCGACCTAAAAACTCCCAAGGACATCTCATAATCTGCTGGGAGTGGGCCAGAGAAGGAAGGGGAGACATTGCCCCAAGGCCACTCGTCACCGCCTTGGCAAGAATGACAGGGGTCACTGGGGCCTTGAGAAGAGGAGTGTCACTGCCAGTAACGAGGCCCCGAGCCTTCTTCCGTCCACCCTCTCCTTGATTTGACGACACACGCTCCCTCGTCCTCTTTGCCCCATCCCAAAAGGACCCAACGCGCTGCTTCTGCTAAACTTCCAAAATGTAGTCCCCCCTCCTCAGAGTAGGGTCTGGGATGGGAGTTGACCGGTGGGGTGGGGGAGAACTTTGGGCGAGCCTGCCTGATAGAGCAGAAGTGAGAGGATAGCCAGAATCGAGAACGACAAAGAGTATTGAGCCAAAAGGGATACTTATCAGCGGGCCATGCGATTTTCCTCAGGGGGTAATACTTGAAGAGGACCCTGATGTCCCGTTCGTCAACAGAGATGGAAGCCAACTTGTCCCTCGCTGCAAGCTCCACGTCGGTGAGGCTCCCCAACGTAAGGGTTAGCGAGGCTAGGTTACCCCCAGTGAACTGGAAAGTCCGCCTCCTCAGGAAAGGACAAGAATATGAAATCCTCCTTCCAGTGCTTCAAAGAGGTCGGCAGTCCCAAAACTAGACCATTTCCTCTCCGGGAGGTGATGTACAGCCAGGCACCCAACTTATGGTGGCTCAGACGGTAGAACTGGGCAAAAAGCCGAAGGGTTAGCTCGATTCCCTTGAGCACGCACAGCACGATGAACCCCACCAAGCACCCGATGGCGTTGGGGTAAAACTGGCACAGGGCAAATCCATGGGCCTTTATGAATACCGCCACGAAGGGGTGGAGCGGAAACCGCATCCCGAACTTGAAACTCGGCACGTACACCCTGACCTCACGATTGCCGGGGAAACAGACCCTTTCGGGGCCCTGGCACGGTAAGCAGGTGATGGGAAATTGAATCCCGCCACTAAAGTGGTTTTGATGATGAACACACCAAATGATGTTAGTAAACTACACTACAACTCAAGTGTGCAGGTTAGGCGACAAACAGTGACTTTATGCATACTCCGAAGAAGCTCAACCACACTCGAGATGAAGACAAATTTGTAAGTTCTACATCAAGCACAAGATGAAGCTCTTGCTCAAGCTTAATGAAGAAGGAACTCAAATTCAAGAGAAGCAAGCATCTACCAGATCAGCTTCACGAAGGTCTTGTCTTGGTGTAGTGTGTGAGTTCTTAGGATTACGTTAAAGCCAAAGTAGATATCGCACACACATAAATGTTTTCGAAGAAAAATATTTTAAATATCTTTTTTAAACTCTTGAGAGCAATACGCTAGTCGATCCATTATTAGTAGTCAATCTCCAATACACCCAGTAGTTGATTATGCCTTTCAACTAGCTGAGTTCAGAGAAAATTGCTCTGGGAGTCGACTACCATAGGAGGGAGTCGACTACCAGTCAGAAGCAGAATTTCTACTGAAATTCTCTGGGAGTTGACTACCACCTTGAGGGAGTCAACTACCAACTGTTGTTTTCCAACGACTATGCTTCCTGATTTCACTCCATTTCCATATCGGTTTGGGATGAAAGTCAAATCTTTTTGAAATTCAAATTCATCTCTTGAAACCTATAAATAGACCCCTTGAGATCATTTTTAAAACACATCAATCAAATTCTAATCTCTATTCTTTGTGCTAAATTCTGATCTCATCGTTTTTATTTATTCTCAAGCTAAAAGCCAATTTCTGCTCACTTATTTTTTGATCTCAGCTCTTACATTTCTGAGAATTGTTTTTGAGATCTACAATTTTATTTTGGCTATTTTTCAAAAGTGTTTTTAAATCCTTGCTCTTTAATAATTATTATTTACAGATTTTTAAAAACTCAAGATCTAAGATCACAACGAATAAACTTATATTCTTTGTGTGATCTGAAGATCGATCTAAATTCTTTAGCCATGTAATACACATTTGTTATATTTACTTTGGCTATAGAATTGTTAGGTGTAATCCAAACTCCACTAATTTTTGTGGTGAGTTGGAAACTTGTTTTTATTTGTGGATTCCCTTTGTTGTAAGGGACGGAAAAATCCTAGACAAGTCTAGGTAGTTGGAAATCCTGGTCAAGACTAGATAATTGGAAAATCCTAACGAATGAAGTTAGGTACTTGTATTGCTAAGGAAATAGTGGAAAATCTCGTACCGGATTGGTCGGGGACTGGACATACCCAAGTTGTGGGGAACTAGGATAAAAATTCCTTGTCTGTACATTTGCATTTTCTGAGTTTGTTTATATTCCTTGCAACAGTACTTTACTTTACTTATTGATACTTTGTATCTTTGTAATTCACTCTTTTATACAATTACAAAGTTCATTTATTTATTTCCGCTGTGTAAAGATATATTGCTTGTAATCTTATCTTTATATTATCTCATCGTTCAGCAGAGTTTTCACTAAAAACTCTCTGGGTGTCGACTACCACTTTTAGGGAGTCGACTACCTGTTGTGAGATCACTCTGTTAACATTCTTTATAAGATTATTTGTTGATTAAGAACCAAGCGTAAATCACTCTACTTGGTTTCTTAGGCAACATTAGAATGTTTTTAAATTGTGCTAATCAACGAATGAAAAAGTTTTATACTTGAACAATACTATTCAACCCCCCTTCAAGTGTTGTTTTCCATCTAACACTTGGTATCAGAGCATGGCTCAAAAAGCAATGGCATCAACATCTTTTCATTCTGAAGGACTCAACACCATGCGACCACCATTGTTCAACGGAACCAACTACGCAAGCTGAAAGATCCGTATGAAGACTTACCTAGAGTCACTAAATATCGAGGCATGGACCATCACCAAAGCACCATACAGCGCACCCACTGACGTCGAGTTCGAAAAATGGTCTATTGATGATAAAAAAGAAAGTCAACCTCAACGCCAAAGCGATGAACGCATTGTTTTGTGCCATAACACGTAACGAATTCAATCGTGTCTCTCAATGCGAGACAACATATCAGATATGGCATACTCTTCAGGTAAGTCATGAGGGAACTGAAAAGGTAAAGGAGTCTCGTATCAATGTTTTGCATTCTTAGTTTGAATCTTTCAAAATGGAAAAAGGAGAGAGTATCACTGATGTGAATACTCGTTTTACTAATATCACCAATGAGCTCGCAGGTCTAGGAAAGAAATTATCTGAGTATGATCAGGTAATGAAGATACTAAGATCTCTCGACCCGAATAGAAAGGAAAGACAACAGCCATTCGAGAAGCTCACAACGTAAAGGATCTCACTATTGAAGAACTGATGGGAAATCGCATGGCATATGAGATAGAACTCGAGGAAGACAAGAAGATCGAAAAAAAGCCAAAGAAGAAGAGCGTAGCTTTCAAAGCTCAAGAAGAAGAATCCGACTATACAGACAAAGAGGACCATATTGCCTTTATCTCACAGAACTTTAAAGATTTTATTACAAGTAAGTATGGTAAACGTTCATTTCGTCCTACTAACAGTATTATTTGTTTTAGTTGCAACAAACCAGGACACGTAAAGAGAGATTGTCCTTTGGAGAAGAACAACCGAGACTCCAAAGATCGTGGGAAGAATAGAGAGAACAATGAACGAAGAAGCGACAGAAGGAACAAATTTCGACGATCGAAGAAGGAAGCTTACGAAGCCTTTGACCAAAGCGATATCTATTCGTCCGATAATCCTCATCAAATGACAAAGAAGAAAGAAGAGAAACGGCCCACATGTGTTTCTTAGCCTCCACGTCATCAAAGGTAATTACCTTGTATGATTCATCATCTAGTGATCATCAAGCGATGACGAAGACATGGAATATAGGGGACATATAACGAGCTATGCAAAATGCATGAAAAGCTCATAAAAGAACACAAGAAAACTCTTAAAATAGTTAAGAAAGAGGCTAAAGAAAAAGAAGAGATTATTAAAGAAAATACCATTCTAAAAGAAAAGAATGACTCTTTAGACAAAGACATTCTTTCTATGAATAGGAAAATGTAAAGTTTGAGTAATCTTCTCGTATCTGTCAAGGACACATACGACTCTACGATGAAGATTATTGAAAATTTCAATAAAGGAAAAGGGAAGCTAGATAGTTTAATAAATAACCAAAAAGCTTCATCTAGTAAAACTGGACTTGGTTATGATTCTAATCATACCAAGAAACGGGTCAAGCACACTAGGATGCATCATACGAATCAAAATTTTCTGAGCATATGGATACCGAAGAACTTGACCGATCAAAAGCAAAAGAGGTACGCAACTGATTTTATTCGTAAAATTCATTTAAATAGAAATTATAAATATGTTTCTAACGAAGGAACTAAAACCATATTGGGTTTGGTTTTCTAAAGACTAACCTCTTGGACTCAATAAATAAAGAGGACCATAAAAACTTCATATTTTCAGGTATTCTAACAACAAGGAGGAGGAACAAAAAATGCATCAAACGCCTTGCGATGAAAATTGAATTGCATCGAAAATTTTAATTGTATAAGTATTTATGTTTGCTTATATTTAATTTGCTCATTCCAAATGTTTTCAAAAGCTTATCATGTTTGCTATAAAAGTTTTTCTGACACACACACCCATAGGATGAGAAAACATCTCAACCCAGCAAGCAGTCGACTACCACCCCCAGGGAGTCGACTACCAGAATGCTGTATGAAATTCTAGGTTGTGTTTTCTAACTTTCCTTTCTTACTAGTTTTGAGTTTCCATTGAGTTATTGGGTTCACATCCAAAGGGTAACTTAAACACAATAAGAGAGTAATATCCCAACCCCACAATCTCTTGATCTAAGGGCTACAATACCTCATCTCGTTTCATCCCAATAGATAAAACCCCCCATGGTAAAAACCCTAGGTAGTCGACTGCACCTTTCCTTCAGCTCTTTGAAAATTTCTCTTGGAGCATTTTGAGTTCTTTAGGGTATTCTCTCCTCTCATCATCTAGAAGATCACTAAGGTATGATTCTTTCTCATCAACTTCTATTTACTTCTTGTTAATCTTGCATATCTAGTATAGTAAATCAAATTTTGTTTTATCTATATGCCTTTCAAGAAAGTGATAGCAAAGAAGAGGAAGGTTACTAATGAATCTCTTACTGAAAAAGAAATCAGCATACCATATCTTATCAGAACTACTACTTTTGAGCAATTTGTCAAAATTTCTAATAGGCAAATCCTTCATGAGAGGTTTGTCAAAATTGATCATCTTGAAAATTATGGCATTGATAGTATCTTAGAATTTCAGAACTTGGCCAATCTTTTTTCATCTGAAAATATCTATCTATGCTATCCTAGGCTTGTGCATCTTTTCTATGCCAACATGGATTATGATCTTGCTAAGTGTTGATTCATCACTAAAGTTCTAGACTCCAAACTTGCTATAACTATCAAATCTCTATGAGAAGCATTAGGAATCCCCTACACTGGAATGTTATTGGATAACATAGAGATTGTCGATGAGAATATTCTAGAGAAAATGTATTTGCGTGGAAAATACTTCCAAACAAAACTACCATGTAGCGATCTTCGCTATCCTGGAAGAATTCTAGCAAATATATTGTCGTATAATATTACTCAGAAATCTGGAAGCCACTCTGTGTTATCTGAGAAGCAAGTTAAGTGCATTTACGCCATGCTAGGAAACATTATTGTAAATTGGGCCAAAATCATTATAGACTCCATCCTTGCATCTGCTTCTTCTGATAGACCCTCATCTTCCTTAGCCCATGGTCACTATCTTACCATCTTGTTTATTGGGTATAACATACCTTTGGATAATGAAACCGAAATTCTGGAACCGGCTCTCATCTTTGATGTACATGCTCTTGGCCGAATGAATCTTCATAAAGATCTCGACCAGAATATTCCAGAAGAGAAGCTCGCTGCTGAAGAAGGATCATCATCCTCCAAGAAGAAATGTAAAGAACCCCTCTTTTCTGACACATATGAAGAAGAAGAAGGCAATGATGGCGAAGAAGAAGAAGAAGAACCGCCAGCTTACATTGTTGAACTTCAAGATATACTCTTGAAGAAGATTGGGAAATTGAAGATTTCTCAAGAAAAAGGATTTGAAGTCCTCAACAAAAAGGTGGATGATCTGAAGGACTTTGTGGTGAGCAACAATAAAATGACGGAGGAGACTCTGAAGTTGATCCTTGGCAAGATCAAAGAACTGAAGAAGAATGGAGGAGCTTCATAAACTAGTTCATTTGGTCTCTAAAACAATGGTTCTTTAAAAACTATACTATGTTATGGTCTGTAATAACTATACTCTGTTATGGTATGATACACTTATGGTCTGATTGTGCTTATGATTTGATGTCTTATGCCGGCTTTTATCATATTATATATCTTCATCTACTAACGTTATTTTGTAGAAGAATCTTAAAGTACCTTGAATTATTTTCTTTCCAATTTTTATCGTTGATAAAGCTTGGTTGATTCTTGGTGAAATATCATATGTCATCTTTTTGATTGATGACAAGGGGGAGAAAGGTGGTGAAATGCAAAAATGAGAATGAACATTGTTTTGCTAATGTGAATGAATATTATTTTGCTAACCAGCTTTGATGCAGGGGGAGTATCGCATCTAAGCAGTTGGAGTAAGTTATTTCATTAAGTCAATACTCATTTAATTTACTTCATTTTTCATTTGGGTGTTATCATCAAAAAGGGGGAGAGTGATGTGAAATTGAATCACACCCCTAAAGTGGTTTTGATGATGAACACACCAAATGATGTTAGTAATCTAACTGCACTACAAGTCAAGTGTGCAGGTTATGCGACAAACGGTGACTCTACGCATACTCTGAAGAAGCTCAACCACACTCGAGACGAAGACAAATTTGCTAGTTCTACATCAAGCACAAGATGAAGCTCGTGCTCAAGCTTAATGAAGAAGGAACTCAAATTCAGGAGAAGCAAGCATCTACCAGATCAGCTTCCCGAAGATCTTGTCTTAGTGTAGTGTGTGAGTTCTTAGGATTATGTTAAAGCCAAAGTAGATATCGCACACACACAAATGTTTTCGAAGCAAAATATTTTAAATATCTTTTTTAAACTCTTGAGAGTAATAAGCTAGTAAATCTATTATTAGTAGTCAACCTCCAATACACCCCAGGAGTTGATTACGTCTTTCAACTAGTTGAGTTTTAGAGAAAATTGCTCTGGGAGTCGACTACCATAGGAGGGAGTCGACTACCAGTCAGAAGCAGAATTTCTACTGAAATTCTCTCGGAGTCGACTACCACCTTGAGGGAGTCGACTACCAACTGTCGTTTTCCAAAGACTCTGCTTCCTGATTTCACTCCATTTCCATATCTTTTTGGGCTGAAAGTCAAATCTTTTTGAAATTCAAATTCATCTCTTGAAACCTATAAATAGACCCCTTGAGATCATTTCTAAAACTCATCAATCAAATTCTAATCTCTATTATTTGTGCTAAATTCTGATCTCATCGGTTTTATTTACTCTTAAGCTAATAGCCAATTTCTGCTCGTATATTTTTTGATCTCAGCTCTTACATTTCTGAGAATTGTTTTTGAGACCTACAATTTTATTTTGGCTATTTTTTCAAAAGTGTTTCTAAATCCTTGCTCTTTAATCTTTATTATTTAAAGGATTTTTAAAAACTCAAGATCTAAGATCACAACGAATAAACCTATATTCTTTGTGTGATCTGAAGAGCGATCTAAATTCTTTAGCCACGTAATACACATTTGTTATATTAACTTTGGCTATAGAATTGTTGGGTGTAATCCAAACTCCACTAATTTTTGTAATGAGTTGGAAACTTGTTTTTATTTGTGGATTTTCTTTGTTGTAAGGGACGGGAAAATCCTAGACAAGTCTAGGTGGTTGGAAATCCTGGTCAAGGCTAGATATTTGGAAAATCCTAACGAGTGAAGTTAGGTACTTGTATTGCTAAGGCAATAGTGGAAAATCTCGTACCGGATTGGTCGGGGACTGGACGTATCCAAGTTGTGGGGAACCAGGATAAAAATTTCTTGTCTTTGAGTTTGCATTTTCTGAGTTTGTTTATATTCCTTGCAACAGTACTTTACTTTACTTATTGATACTTTTATCTTTGTAATTCACTCTTTTATACAATTACAAAGTTCATTTACTTATTTCCGCTGTGTAAAGATATATTTCTTGTAATCTTATCTTTATATTATCTCATCGTTCAGCAGAGTTTTCACTAAAAACTCTCTGGGTGTCGACTACCACTTTTAGGGAGTCGACTACCTACTGTGTGATCATTCTGTTAACATTCTTTATAAGATTACTTTGTTGATTAAGAACCAAGCGTAGATCACTCTACTTGGTTTCTTAGGCAACATTAAAAGGTTTTTAAATTGTGCTAATCAACGAACGAAAAAGTTTAAATTTTAACAACACTATTCAACCCTGTCCCCCTTCTAGTGTTGTTGCCATCCACATGATCCAACAGCAGGGAGGAGATACTTGGAGTGGAGAGGCCATATGGAGGTGGCACAGGTCTCTGACGGCCTCTCCATCACATCCCGAGGCATGCTAGAAGAATCGCCCCCAGCTAGCTGAATCTTGGCCCCCGCCCCAGGAGGCGGGACGGGTGCAACCGTGGGCGCCGGACGCCCAGCCCCAGACGCTGCAAAAGAACGACGAAGGACACATCCTGGAGCACCGGCGAGAGTGAAGGTCAAGTGCGAAAGAAATGGAGGAAGTGATAGCACTAAAAGGGCAAAACTTTTGCCCGAGAGGCAACTTCCCCATTTATACCACTCCCCCCGAACCCTCCGGCTCCATCGCTAGTCGTTCACTAGCGCACATGTGTCAGAATCCTAGGGACGGCTCTCAGAATCCCGTACCCAAATGGCGAGAGGATTCTCGATATCCACCGCCATGATGCCATTCATTCAATGTGTCGCCTCGACTGACGCTTCTGTCCAATCCACGCAAATCACATCCCACGGGCCTAACCGTCAGAATCCAAATGACCCGAGCGATGAGGGCAATTGATACAACCTTCATGAACGGCCATATTAGAACGGACTAAGTCCATGGGCCGAGGAAAAATTAGGCCCTGGACCAGATACTGCCGGCCCAAAATCGATATTTGGATGGAACCGCTAATCCTTGTAGGTTGATGTAACCGCCCCCTGAATTGCACCCACCTTCATTACCATTCAAGAGCCCCATTACGCCCACCTTGATGACCCATCAAGGGAGAATCAAAGAGGCGGGTACTTGGGGCGAGATGGGGGGAGGATGAAGGGGACGTGGCCGGTTCAGCCCCTACAAAAGACCCAAAGATCGAAAGATGAAAGGACCGAATTCTGAATAATCTACACTTGGGTATTCTTCCTCTAACGACCTTGTCTTCCACCTGATAATTCTCCTCCACAGCCCGGCTGAGGATTCGTGTATATGTCCCCCGTGAACCATACTCGATCCCACCGGATAGCCTTCAGATCATATCTGACTTAGGCATTGGAGGGGACTTGGTCGGAACCAAGGTCCGACCCCCCTGAAGAACTTTCTCGTCCACGCAGGTCAATGAGACTTCACCCCGTCGAAGCTACCCTTCGGTGCTTCATCCACAGGAGACGAACGGCCTCGATCCTGAGCTCGTTCAACTCTCCACTCGAGGAGGCCATCGTTCTCCCGAAGCTACCCTTCGAGATACTGACGCACAGATCCGCACATTCCGGACCGAGCGAACACGCCGCTACCCGATCTCGGAGGATGCACGTGTCTTGCGCGACCACATCGACCTCCGACCCTCGAGACTACCGAACTGTGGTGAGAAAACACCCCGAAACAGTTGTTGATTATCTAATTAAGAGAAAATTCTAATATATATTAAAAGTTTTTTGGATTACTTATGCTTTTACTTTGGGTTTTTTGCAGAAGTTTTTCTATGCTCTGAATCAAGAGGCTCTGTTTTGATCGACGTCGAGACTCGAGTGGATCTCGTTTGGATAAAAGGTTAGGCTTTTGAACTATCTAATTCTGGATGTAATTTGGTTGTTGATTCTTTAATTTGGAAAAAAAATTAGGTTCTAATTCGGAGAGATTCAATAAATTTTTTTGATTACTTACAAGAGATTTGTCAATTTTTTTGGATTACTTATGCTTTTGATACTATTGAAAATTTTAATACTGTTGAAATATCTAATACATGAATAGTATTGAGTAGAAGAGATTCGTTAATTTTGTATTACTTATGTTTTCAAAACATGAGACCTCGTTGAGTGCAATTGTAATTGGTAAGTCGTTTTGACTATCTTATCTAATGATGCACTTGAGTCAATGTAATTTTTCATTTTTGTTACAATTTTGCAATAAATAAAATAAATAAAAATTATTTCTGTCAAAACAATTGTGCCCCCCTGAATTTAATTCTTGAATCCGTCACTGCTTTTAACAGTGTCCATTGCAGACTATAATGGAATAAAGAATGTTGAGTATTGGTGTTTCATACCAATCTTATTTTGATAATGATCACAATATTATGTTGTTGTTAATGACTCTCATGTTTTAGTCTCTCAGTTTTATTTCAATAATATCTTTCTTGGAGACTAATCACTTGGTGCAAGGATGGACATCAAGTGAAGAAGGACCATTGCTTGGACTCAAGGAGTGCCAAAGATTGGAGATGATGGAGAGCAATCAAGGCATCAAGATTGAAGCTTAGACTCTAAGGAAAGCATTGAAATCCATGTAATTTACTTTATTGCTTTCTCTCTCTTTTGAGTCTATGATTAATGTAATTCCTTGTTAGATCGTTTACTCATACGTGCATATGCATTCAACCATCTTAGTGAGCCTTAGGATTATCATAGAATCCAACCCAATAGGTTCACTTTGTCCAAAGACTCAATTGGAGTCTCTGGCTTTCCATCAGTCGCCTGCTGAAGGAAACACAGTCGACTGGGTGATTTCCAGTCGCCTGTAGATCCTTCTACAGTCGCCTGATATGCACAGCTCAAGTCAACATTTCAATTGACTCAAACTTGAGCTTTACGCACAGTCGACTACTGATCAGTTTACAGTCACCTGTATATTTACAGTCGCCTGTAGATTGGTCATCATTCGCCTGAGTAGCGTAAGTGCAATCTCTGCATCTCTTTGTATTTTCTCAATCTTATTCAGCAGACGACAGATTAAGGTTTTACAGTCGCCTGACTAATAGATAGTCGACTGTAATATTGACATCAGTCTCCTGTGTGCTTAACTGGAGAAAGAGTGCAGCTCTCTGTTTTATTCCATCCCCTGCAGCAGTCGCCTGCTTAAGGATTAACAGGCGCATGTCCTGTTCTCAGTCGACTGTACTGTCTTCTTCAGTCGACTGTCCTGGCTCAGATTATAGCCGTTGGATATTTTCTAGCCGTTGATCAGTCGACTGTCTTTTGATCATCAGTCGACTGTTCCTGTCATTTTCACCCAGTTTCTAGCCGTTGCAGAATCAATTCTTTGGCTGGTTTCTTAGGTTTTGGGGTTTGATATAGGGCTCCTATATATATGAGTGTGCTGCCATCTCTTATACTTCTTGATACTATTGAATATCTCAAGAGATCTATAAGCAACTCACAAACTCCCTCAATTCCCTCTCAAGAGCTCTCGTTCATCTTTATGCATTGAAGTCCAGCTCAAGAGAATTCATCCAAGTGCTTTCAAGCATATCTCAACACTTGGAGATCCTCTTCCATGCCTTGCATTCATTCATGAGTAAGCATCTCAAGGCATAGGTAAGAGTATTTATTTTACTTGGTGATTTTGTGTCTCTAATTCTCTTTGTGGGAATTAGCTATTTCTCTCTTTGTGGGAGGTTATCTCTTTGTGGGATTAGGATATTCTCTTTGTGGGAATAACTCTCTTTGTGGGAGTAACTCTCTTTGTGGGAGTTTAGTGTCCTAGTGTAGGGCTAACCCTAATTCTCTGAGTGGGAGTTAGTGATTCTCTGTGTGGGAGTCTTGATCCTCGTGTAGGATTGGTTGGGTCCTTGTGTAGGGCATAAATCCTCTTTGTGTGGTATCTCCTTGTGAGATTTGTATTCACTTCTCTGTGTGGGATTATATTGAATATTGGTGTGACGGGATGTACCCAATTTTGGGGAACTAGGGTAAAACTTTGTGTTTGCGTGGTAAAACTTTGTGTTTGCGTTTGGATTGATTGTGCCTTTTAATTCCTCTTGCATTTATAATTCCGCATTTGCAAGTTTAATTTTAATTGAAAAATTTTATTGCCATTACACTATTCATCCCCCTCTAGTGTGTGTTGTTAGTATTGCAAGGGTAAGGCGATCCTTACAATTGGTATCAGAGCGAGGTTATAGCATACTGCAATGGCATTCAACGCCTCATCCGCGTCTCAAGAAGAAGATCATTCAACCGTCCGACCCCTGCTCTTCAACGGAACTAACTACCCAAGTTGGAATATCAGAATAATGATCTACTTTGAGGGTCAAGTCCTATGGGACACCACGGAGGTGTCATTTGAGAAGCCCACTAATCCTGCGGCTTCAAAGACAAAGGCGGAGAAGGACTCGATCAAGTACAATGCGAGGGCTATGAATGCATTCCATTGCGCCCTCTCAGTAAATGAGTTCAACCGCATCTCCATGTGCAAAACGGCCAACGAAATTTGGCATACTTTGGAGATTTTTTATGAAGGGATAACAAAGGTAAAGAAATCTTAACAAACTGTGTTTAGATCTAAATATGAAATGTTTAAGATGCAGGAAGGCGAAAGAATTTCAGAGATGTTCACAAGGTTCACTGATATCGTGAACGCTTTGGAGGGACTCGGGAAGATGATTTCCCAAGAGGATCTTGTAGAGAAGATCCTTGACTCTCTCACACCTCGTTGGGAGTCAAAGGCCAACGGAATTTTGGAGTCATATGACACGTCCAAATACACCGTTGAGGAGTGCATTGGTAATCTCTTGGCGTATGAAGTGAAGCTTCAACACAAGAAGGAGATTTAACCATCGAAGCCCGAGAAGTCGGAGAAGCAAAAGGGGATTGCATTCCATGCCAAGGAGGAGCCAATCAAGTGGAGGAGGAAATTCCATCAAGAAGCTCCTAGTGAAGAAGATGAGCAAGAAGATGCAAGTGGAGAAGAAATTGAGGAGCTTGCCGAGCAATTCAAAGCATTCCTCAAATGCAAGCAAGGTAAGTCTTTGTCAAAGTTTGCCTCCAGTTCTAACAAGGTTCCTACTTGTTACACTTGCAGTGGAAAAGGTCACTTGTCCACCGAATGCCATTCCAAAACCAACAAAGAAACTTACAAGGGTAAAGGGAAGAAGCATTGGAAAGGAAGGTCCAAGTCCAAAAATCATAAGAAGGGACTTGTCGGGATATTTGATGATTCAAGTGAGGACACTTCGAGTAACAAAGAAGAGGATGTAAAGGAGGATGCTCACGCATGTTTTGTAGCCATTGATGTTCCTACTCCAATCACCTCTGGATTAAATGAAGAAGAGTTGGATGCTTGGCTCGACACAAACAACTCCTATGAAGATTCGTGCCTCATGGCTATGGAGGAGAAGTCTTCATCAAGCTCTAGCAAGGATGATGATGATGTTGTTGTTAAGATCGAGGAAGAAAAGATCTCATACGAGGAGCTCAAGAACAACTTCAACTTGGTCTCCGAAAAGGCTAGTAAGTGCATCAACTCTTACAATAAATTGAAAGCAAAATATAAGATTGCTAAGAGTAAGTTGCATGTACTAGAAATTGCTAGTGTAATTCATGATGAAAAGCATGCTTAAGACACTAGTGACAAAGACACACTACTCTCTCAAGTTAAGGAATTGAGCCTTGCAAATTAAAAACTTGTTGCTCAAAACCTTAACTTAGAATCTCACATTCAACAACTTACGTTGAAATGTGAAGAGAAATCCCATAAGCTCATAAGCTTTATGCATTCTAGGGATTCACTCCACGATTTGTTGGAAAAACAACATTCGGTAAATCATAGAGGAGGTTTGGGTTATATTCAAAATGTGGTACCCAAACCCACCTCTAATTCCTCTTATGGTGCAAATACAAGAAATATTGCTAAAGCACCTAAGAAGAATCACCATGCTTTCTTGTACAACAATAACATCAACAAGAAGCATGTAGATCACGAGTTAATGAGGAAGAATGAAAAATCTTCATTTTTTGCTAAGAAGCAAAATCCCCATTCTTTGCATGCCAAGAAATTCGTTTCTAAACCTAAGCATGCCACATCCACCCTTCTTGCAAAGGCAAAACCATTGCCTAGGAAATCCTTAAGATTATGGATTCCCACTAAGCTTAGTGTGCAAGAGAGGGATAGCTACATCAACTCTCTAGTTAGGGATGTAATCACCTCATATGATTACATTAGGAAATCAAACTCCTCTTGGGTTTGGTTGCCTAATGTTTAGGTTCCTCACACATATACATATTGCATGGGTATTGTGCTAGAATGTTTTTTTAGCATACCCATTGTTTGTTTGTGTTTCGTGATTTTGAAAATATTTTCAAAATTATTTTTCATGAAAATGGGGACATTGGGGTTTATTGACATGCATGCATTTTTTTATCCATGTGTATGTCAATGGGGGAGTTAATATGTTATATGTTTAAAATATTTTAAGACATATTTTAACTCTCATTTCGGAGGTTATTTGAGATCATTATTTACACTTGGTTATTTTTGATTTCAAACCAAACCTCTTGTTTATTGCCAACATATTTCATGTTATATTTGTTTTGGCAATATTCTTTGTGTATCTTTGAAGCTTGATTTTTTCCATATCTATTGCTTTGATACACTTTAGGCCCATGGCTCCAATATTGGTATTAGATCCTAGAAGTCAAAAGTTGACCATTTCTATGATCTAGGGGGAGCATAGGATAGTGAATTGATACCCACTAAAATTTTCAATTTGGTATCATACATCTCTTTCTTTTCTTGCATATTGTCACATCTTGGTTAAGATGACAAAGGGGGATATATTTGATGTTCACCTTTTTGACGATGTCAGGGGGAGAGATATATGCATTATGTAAATATATATGAGGAGATATATTCATATGCATATGGAGAGAGATATATCTATGGAAAGAGATATATGGGATTAGATAAACCTCATGTTTGCATGATATTATCTATTTCATTTGGTTTATGTAATACATGCCTATTATATGTCACCATGATCTTATTTGGTAGAATGAGTATTTAGTATTGTGTAGCTCATTGTATAATTGGTGCATATAAGTAGGGGGAGCTCATTAGCATTGTGCTTTAATTATTTGTATTTTACATAATGAGTGTCATCATCAAAAAGGGGGAGATTGTTGAGTATTGGTGTTTCATACCAATCTTATTTTGATGATGATCACAACATTATGTTGTTGCTAATGACTCTCATGTTTTAGTCTCTCAGTTTTATTTCAATAATATCTTTCTTGGAGACTAATCACTTGGTGCAAGGATAGACAACAAGTGAAGAAGGACCATTGCTTGGACTCAAGGAGTGCCAAAGCTTGGAGATGATGGAGAGCAATCAAGGCATCAAGATTGAAGACTTAGACTCTAAGGAAAACATTGTAATCCATGTAATTTACTTTATTGCTTTCTCTCTCTTTTGAGTCTATGATTAATGTAATGCCTTGTTAGATCGTTTACTCATACGTGCATATGCATTCAACCATCTTAGTGAGCCTTAGGATTATCATAGAATCCAACCCAATAGGTTCACTTTGTCCAAAGACTCATTTGGAGTCTCTGGCTTTCCATCAGTCGCCTGCTGAAGGAAACACAGTCGACTGGGTGATTTCCAGTCGCCTATAGATCCTTCTACAGTCGCCTGATATGCACAGCTCAAGTCAACATTTCAATTGACTCAAACTTGAGCTTTACGCACAATCGACTACTGGTCAGTTTACAGTCGCATGTATATTTACAGTCGCCTGTAGATTGGTCATCAGTCTCCTGAGTAGCATAAGTGCGATCTCTGCATCTCTCTGTCTTTTCTCCATCTTATTCAGCAAACGACTGATTAAGGTTTTACAGTCGCCTGACTAATAGACAGTCGACTGTAATATTGACATCAGTCGCCTGTGTGCTTAACTGTAGAAAGAGTGAAGCTCTCTGTTTTATTCCATCCCCTGCAGCAGTCGCCTGCTTAAGAATTAACAGGCGCATGTCATGTTCTCAGTCGACTGTACTGTCTTCTTCAGTCGACTGTCCCGGCTCAGATTATAGACGTTGGATAATTTCTAGCAGTTGATCAGTCGACTGTCTCTTGATCATCATTCGACTGTTCCTGTCGTTTTCGTCCAGTTTCTAGCCGTTGCAGAATCGATTCTTTGGCCGTTTTCTTGGGTTTTGGGGTTTGATTTAGGGCTCCTATATATATGAGTGTGCTGCCATCTCTTATACTTCTTGATGCTGATCTATAAGCAACTCACAAACTCTCTCAATTCCCTCTCAAGAGCTCTCATTCATCTTCATGCATTGAAGTCCAGCTCAAGGGAATTCATCCAAGTGCTTTCAAGCATATCTCAACACTTGGAGATCCGCTTTCATGCCTTGCATTCATTCATGAGTAAGCATCTCAAGGCATAGGTAAGAGTATTTATTTTACTTGGTGATTTTGTGTCTCTAATTCTCTTTGTGGGAATTAGCTCCTTCTCTCTTTGTGGGAGGTTATCTCTTTGTGGGATTAAGATATTCTCTTTGTGGGAATAACTCTCTTTGTGGGAGTAACTCTCTTTGTGGGAGTTTAGTGTCCTAGTGTAGGGCTAACCCTAATTCTCTGAGTGGGAGTTAGTGATTCTCTGTGTGGGAGTCTTGATCCTCGTGTAGGATTGGTTGGGTCCTTGTGTAGGGCATAAATCCTCTTGGTGGGGTATCTCCTTGTGAGATTTGTATTCACTTCTCTATGTGGGATTATAGTGAATATTGGTGTGGCCGGATGTACCCAAGTTTGGGGAAGCAGGGTAAAACTTTGTGTTTGCGTTTGGATTGATTGTGCCTTTTAATTAGGGATGAGAATGAGTCGGGCCGGGCCGGGCCGGGCCAAATAGATGCCCAATTTAAATGGGCGGGCTTTCAGGCCGGCCCAAAGCCCATACGGGCTTTTTTAAGAATGTCCAAATGGGCATAAAGCGGGCTTTGGGCCTGCCCATTGGGCTTTGGGCCTTCCCATTGGGCCTATCTTAATTAGAAATTTATATATAATAATTACCAAAAATACCAATAACGGGTTGTTCTCTTTCTAAAAATTAGACTTTCAACATGCAGACACAAGAACAGATTGCCTCCAAAATTCAGCAACAAAGATATAAATAGATATTGCAACATGATGTTAGTGATTCTCAGCTTGTGATATTCATCTTGATGATCAGATCCCCTTGCAACTATTCTAATGTTGATGATGTAATTCTAAAAAACGTAGACTGATATCAACAGTGCAAACTTTTCATCTCTAATGTAATCTAAAGCTACAACAAATCACACATGACGACCAGTCATTTGCAGGAAACGGGATTCGAATGAACATAAAGGTCATTGTGGAATATAGCCAATTAATCCCACAGGCGCCCCTTTTCTGTAACAGAAGCGTGCTGCAACCAATAAAAAATCAAACTTTTAAATATATGCAATCTCATAAAACGAGCTGAAACAAGAGAAAATGAAAATAATGTTAATAAATCAAAATGAAAACCTACCTGGTTTTTTGTTCTCCTCTCCCTGATCCGCCGCAGTCGTTTGGTCCGATGTTGTTGTTTGAGAGAAAAGAAACCCTAGGCTGTTGACTTTGGGCAGAAGACGGAAAGCCCGATCATTGCTTTTGGGCGGCCCGATCGGGCCACCGATCGGGCCTTGGGCAACCAGAGAACTTATGAAAAAAATCAGATTCGGGGTTTGGGTAGCCCGATACCCATTTGGGTATCAATTTATACCGAATTTTCCGGGCCAGCCCGATTGGGCAACAAGCTGGCCCGCGCCCATTCTCATGCCTACTTTTAATTCCTCTTGCATTTATAATTCCGCATTTGCAAGTTTAATTTTAATTGGACAATTTTATTGTCATTACACTATTCACCCCCCTTAGTGTGTGGTGTTAGTATTGCAAGAGTAAGACGATCCTTACACAGAACATTTGTACTTATCATGCACAAAAGAGAATCATGTGACATATATATCGTATTCTTATTATTATTCGTTTCTCTTTTTTCTTTCAAGAAAATACTAGAGTTGCCGAGGCGTAGGGATGAGATATTTTTGTCAAAATTGACAAAATAAATCACATCATAGGTCCTCTCTCTCTCCTTCAATTTTTTGCCAAAATTGAAAAAGTATCACATCCATCCACCTCATTTTTGACATATAAATAGCAATTCTCAAATTTTAAGGCCAATGAACAATGCTTCTTTCTGTTTCGTTTGCCCGTCCCTTTTCCCTGAAAATTTGTGGCTGGTATTTCTTTATCAATACAGAACCGTATGCGGCCGGTGCCCATTCAACCGGTCACTCTCCGGGATGTGGGACCCACAACCAAATAAAACCCCTTTCAATGCAGACATATTGTAATTTTTTATTTGCAAATTGCACACATTCTTATATTTTTATTTCATTTTTTAAAAGAGCGCAGGTATCCAAATTGGGGTGGTTAGCCTAATCTAGAGTCGTCTCGACAATTTCTCGTTCCAGACAAAAGAATTGATCCCCTTTCGGTCAACACCGAGCTGGTTTGATGTTTCCGTACGCAACATGCTTGGCAAGTATACGTAGCTAACCGGCTCCAAAAATCAAACTTGAACTTGGGCTCTGCTTATCATGACTGCCTCTTGATATGCAATAGAAATTCAAGAGATGCTATCACAATTGAGAGGGGTTAGGTATAAGAACCGTCACATATATGAAGTCCTCTTATTCATACATGTTTTGCTTTGTCAATGCACCCCATGGACCATGGACCATGGACGCCTAGTGAATGGTATGTCTTTTTTCTCTTCATCATCAGCATGCTAGCATGCCAGTGAATTTCTCCACCTAAAAATGCTTGAGCCAAAATTCACTGCCAAATGATTCAGTTCCTTGATGCACAAATCTTTACAATGGCTAAGAGCATCTCCAACCGACCGTTCGTAACTAGCGTTATGGTGGGATTTGCTCTCCAACCGCCCGCCAAAAAATCGCCATTTTTGGCGATGTGCTACAGTCGCTCGCCAAATTTGGCGTGAGAGGAGAGAAATGACGGGCGGCCTTCAGACGTCTGGATGTGTGACTTCAAACGGCTGGAAAGCAACTTCCAGCTATGGATCAGATATGGAGGGTTGGGTTGGAGCTCCCTCCATTTCCAA
>JAULAV010004020.1:0-39293 GCA_030789695.1 Scilla litardierei | reverse complement strand
GATCGTTATCCATACCCGTAGGCCGTAGCAGCGAGAGTCTCTCGTCGGGTCGGAAACCAAAGTCCCGGGTTTACTTTCTTTTTGTTCATACGCTTTCACTTCCTTTCGTGACAACCAACCACCGATTCGGGCTAGCTCGCCCCTCGGGGTGATTTAGGTCCTACCTGACCCAAGCACAACCTCGCCTCCCTGAGTTCGATATTCCCGCACCCTACACTAACCGTGAAACTTGCGGTAAACGACACCGCGCCGCCGCGCACATCACGCGGGGTGCCGGTCAGCTCCAACTCAACGGTTTGAGTCTACGTCAGCTTGGCAACTGTCTCGGTCAATTTTGGCCTTAACAGTAAGTATTTACCTAAGTTTAATAATATTGTAGTCTTCATTAGAACTTAGGTAAAATCCTAAGACTTAAATGCGAGATTAAACACGTATCGAAATGAGGATCTTGATCATAGAGAATTGTTTGACCGTTAGTAGCATAAGTCTGAAATGTTCATGGTCGTAGATGTTTCGAGAATAGGATATCGAAACATCGGATAGACCATTGTGTCTTAGTCTTCACCATGTAATGGTGACGATGATCTCATGGTCGTTTAACTTGGCGAAGTCGAAGACGAGACAGAGGTGCTCATTGATGAATACGTTCACTGAACGACCCCATAAGAGTTATCATATGGTTATGATTAACCAATCTGTCAATGATAACTTTTAGTGATGATATGTAAGTATGTCTTTTAACTTGAGGTCATTGTTCAAACCTGTGCGTGAACAGTGTCACTTAAATCACTGATCAAGCCTCGAAAAAGCCCCATTGAAAGATCTTTGGTTGGGTGACATTTGAAGCATACGAGGAGAGTAATGACCAAGATATGATTCGTCTCTCCTAGTTAATGGATGTTAGTGTCGCGGTGTTAGTTCGATCTTTTAGTGAAAACTCTGGCCATAGTATGTTGGAAGAAGTCCAATATTATTTGACTAAAGATCGATGTAGACTAACCAAGTTCTAGCTGGTAGGGTTGACAGTTGACCATACCCTAAGCTTGACTAAGCGGCATAGTTTTGATGAAAACACTATAACTGCGGTATTCATCACGGACACAGTCAGGGTGGTCCCGACAATACTCATGTCAATGAATTAACCACATAAGTATGAAACCAAAATAGGGACGACATCTGCTGCTCGTGGTCTCTGCAGTCTAGGGTTTCGAGCCCCACCTGTAGTAGGGTCAGGCTCTAGGGTCTAACACAGAGTGAGACCTTCGTCTAGTAATAGATAGAAATTAGGGAGAATATGCATTTGATGTAAGGGATAGAAAACTGCAAAGAGTTTGCAGTTAGCTCTTACATTCGGGATAAATGATCTGGAGTACAAGTGGAAGATGTTGGGGGATGTATGCCCTCAGATCATTTGTATTTGATGCAAATGATTTTGTGAATAGGATGTGGGAATTTTGCATTTGATGCAAAAGAGAATTAAATGTGTCATAAAATGTTTACATACATATTTAATGTAATAAACGTGTGGAAAAGGTTACCTGGATGACGGGAGCATCCCGGTCTAAACACAGGTTCAAACCGTGTCAAAAACGAACTCCAAACATGCAAACTAGAGCCAAATCAGTCACAATGGCCCATTTTGGGCATTGCGAGTCGGGGTGGGCCACCGACCCGCAACAGCTAGGCAGGAGCCCAGGCCCGATCACGTTGCAGGCGGGCACGCCGTTTTGTAGGCGGGCGTCCGTGGGCTGGGGCCTGCCTGCATTGCGGTCGGGCACCCTGGCCTGCAGTGCAACCCGAGCGCCCTGGCCCACCTGCAGTGCGGGTAGGCGCCCCGGCCTGCCTAGCAGGTGCCTGCACCCGCTTGCGGGCTAGCAAGCTTTGGGCCCCACCCAGACTAGGGTTGCGGGCAAATTTGTGACGGCTCAGTTTTTTGGGCATCTTTGAGACAACGTTTGAGGAGTCAAACGAAGTCGGAATTGAGTGCCGTTCAAACCAACACGTTCATTGTTCAACCCTCTTCGATTTGATAAGTTGTATCACTTGTGAAGCCCAACGGTGAGGGAGGAAAAATTCATCAAATTTTGGCCTTTGTGAAAGGCAAACTTTAATTAATTTTTTCTCCAACATCGGAAATTGAGAAAGAGGAGGGTTCAGCCGCCTATATAAATAGGGGCTTACCCCTTTCCTCAAAACTCGTCCCAAGCTCCAGATTTAGGTAGCTCCATTAAACGTGAGCAAGTCCGGATCTGCGCTTAAAATTAATATTCTCTTTCTCCCTAAATTTCTGCCTTGCTCATGTTCGGGCTCTAGAAAAGCTACGAAGGAGCTCGGATCTGATCCAGAGTCTTGACGAAGGATCCACTCAAGGTGTAATCTTCTTCGACAAGTGATTGGCTCAGCGAGAAGGGTGTTGCTCGCCTCAGGACGCGGTGCGGTTTAGGACGTGGTTCGGCTCGGGACAAGTAGCGGCTTGGGACGCGGTTCGGCTTGGGAACGGTGCGAGGGCCAAAGAAGTGTTGCTGAACACGACGCTTCGTATTCTACGGAAACAAAGTGAAAGGTATGTAGTTTAAATTATGCATGTGTTTATAAATTTCAATTGTTAGATAGATCTGTACTTAGGGGTTGTTCGGACCCAAACCCAGGATAGTAGAGATCATGGATAGGGTTTGTTCCCTTTAAGGTTAGACTTAAAATTATTTTAAGTTGTTTTTTCGCTGCTGTTTTGATAACTTCGTCCGATCGACTTAGGTCGGACGTCGTTTTTGTGGCCCTAAGGACCCGTAAAACCCTACATGACCACCGTCACTCGGCCGATTGACCTAAGTCGGCACAACCCCTATTTAAATCCCAAAAAACAACTCGCTCGAGCATCTCCCCCAAATCAAGCATCCAGCCCTAATCCCGCTCGCACCTAAACAATACTCGACCGAGCCCCTAGCCACACTCGATCGCAATGACGGCCCCGATCACTGACCGTCGGTGATTCTCCGATCGAGTCCGACCTCTCTCCTCCATGTTAAGCCCTATTTCGTTCCCTCTTCTCATATCCATCCTGTAAGCCCAAATTCAACCCTTATTCCTAATCAACCCTATTAATCTCCATTTTTTTCTTGATCAACCCTCATTATTTTGAATTCTTAACTCTAATCATCAATTTTTGTGCAACAGGTAAGGTTGGGGGAGATCGTTCGTGAAGATTGCGGAGACGAAGCTTGAGGAGCCACCTCACAGTCATACACTTGCTTGGAGTCGCATCGTTGCTCGGTACATTCGTTCCATATCATATTTTGATCATTATATTCGCATTTCACTTAGTGTGAGTCGCTTCATGGCATCCATCGATGCCTCCATGCATCCGTTCTGGTGGTAGGCAACCCACTGCCGAGGAAGAAGACTGGTGACCCCTGTCCCTCTTCTTATAGGATGATGCCTCCACCACGTAGCAACCCCACCCCTGCAATACTTGTAACACCAGCACAACCTCCCACACTGATCGAGACATATAGGATCACCTTCACAGATGGTGCACATCACGCCACAATTGATAGGATCTCCAGATGCTAGATCATACCCAAGTTCGCCCACATTCCTACACTCAAGCGCCTAGGAGTATTTGAGGGGATGCACCAGCTGTATGACAATATAGGTTGGGGTGATTTTCTATCTGTGTTGGCAAGCACTCACATTCACCCGACACTCGAGGTCTTGAGTTCTATCCATAGGACTCCTAGGGGCTACTCATTTAGACTCATGGACCAGGAGTACGAGATCTCGCATGACATGGCCCGTGCAAACTTTCATTGGCCCCATGTTCCATATCCAGACCGAGCTTATGGTCCTTCACACCACACCCCCTCTGTCTTTATAACTGCTGCATTTTGGGAGATGATCACTGGCACGCCACACATCGACCCTAGCAGGGCGAAGGCCTTTTCCATCGTCCACCCCTGCCTGCAGCTTGCACAACGCCTTTTGTCGACCACCATACTAGCTAGGCCAGAGGTTGGGACCTTGTCCATGCCTGAGCTGTTCATGCTCTGGGCAATGACCAGGGAGAGAGCCTATGAGGCTGGTGGGGACACCTTAGTTCCTACCATTTCTATTGATATATCTAGATGATTTTTCGACTGCATCTTTTCCATTGTCGCCTCCACCAAGGTGATATGCTGTGGTGGTCTGATCACCCTCCTAGCACCCATCTTCGACATTCAGCTTCTCGCTGACCTGCATCATGCTACGGGCCCAACCTCACTATCTGATTATTTTTTGGCCCGCATGCACATGATCTGCCCTCACGGACGACATCATTAGGTCTAGTTACATGGTCCATTCTCTGCAGACTATATCATGCTTCTGAACCCTATTCAGACCCACGTTGGACCAGCAGGTGAGAAGTGGATGTTCCCCATGGACCTCCTCATCCCACCTGTATGCGTACTAGAGCCCAACAACGAGTAGTTGGAGCACCCTGTCGAGCTTCTTCACCCTGAGATCCCCATTCCCGAGCCTATCGATGTATCACTTCCCGAGCCCAGCTCACCTGTCGTTACTTCTGCTTGTGCTGAGAGCACCACTTTTGCACCCACCTCTGTGAGCAATGTGGATGTGCCCGATCCTGTCTATACCATCCATATGAGAGTTGATCCGATCACGTATATCATTTCTGAGAGTGCTGCCCCATTATTTCCTGAGTGTGATGATCCTTCCTCCTCTGCGACCGTAGAGACCCTGATCTCTTCTGATATCTCGACTCCTGGAGTGTCATTATCTTCAGTTTTCACATCCAACCTGTCTGTCGTTGTTCCAGTCTTTACCGCCTTCGTCTTTAGCAAGAGTGTCATGGTGTTTGTCACCACATCTGTTGTTGTGACCTCTGCTCCTTCTTCCACCTCAATTGATATTCCAATCTGTTGCACCGTTCTCTAAGAGCATTCCTGCGTCTCAGTCTCATCTGGAGGCTGAGCGTTCTGCCGTGAGCTCCGCTCCACACGCACACCCCATTGTAGCCACACTAGTTTTTGGAGGCTGTGTGAGTCCAGCTTGCACACGTGCACGTCCCTCTACCTCAGTTCCTGACTACAGAGACATGCGCCTGTGCACGATTGAGTCGACAGTGACTGGACTTAGAGCAATTTTCAAGCTCTCACACAGGCCGTCTCTGCTCAGGAGGCCCATATTGCCCTTATTCCTGGTATTTAGCATACGTTGAACCAGATTCTGCAGCGTATGTAGCAGCAACAGCCAGCCCCTCCGTCACCATACCCCCACCATAGAGGGGTGATGGCGATGGACCTGAGTAGGCACTGCACTTGATGCATATCATACTTTTGCTCCCTTCTCACCACACCATTTTGCATGCTCACCTATCTTCACTTTTTGCAGTGCACCATAGACTCCAGCTTGGTGGAGAGTTTTATATTTCTGACCACCATTTTGCTTCCACCCATCATTTTGCATGCTTCCTTTGAACATATCCTTTGCATATACCATCATGTTTTCCATTTATTATTTTCCTTTATTTTCCATTTTATTCGCATCATACTCGCATCCGCACACTCCAACCCCTATTTTATATGTCCTAGTGCCACACTTTGCACATTGAGGACAATGTGATGTTTAGTTTGGAGGAGTGAGTGTACTCACACACTTTTATTTTCTTTATTTTCATCTTTATTGTCTTTATTTTATACTTATTTTCACACTTTTCATTTTTTTCCATGCATCATATTTTCCTTACTTTTAGAGTGCTTGCATATGTATAGTTAGATTTTATTTTTTCCTTACTTCTTTTACTTTCTTTGCTAGAAATGAATTTGTTGTGATGAATATAGCTTGGATTTCGCTTTACTTATACACACATCTTTTGCCATACTATTGTTTTCTATTTCTGATATCATTTGCGATATATCTGTTGTGCACTTGAGAAAAAGAACTTCCAATGTGTTATTATCTGTCTATGAATGAATTTTAACGTTGACTCATCTAAGAATTACTTTATTGTATATTGTTTATAGAAAACACATCAAGGTTCATGCCTTGACTGCATTATACTTGGAGGACTGCTTTCTTTTTTAATATCACTCTTATTACATGCATTTTGTATTAAACCTTCAAGTTGAATGAATTGATTATCATTTGATATGAATAGACTAGTTTACTTTTAGAAATCAAACTGAGTAGATGACTTTACCCTGCTGAAGTAGTTATGCACATACAAAAAGTGAACTGAGTGATATGATATATTCTTTCTCCACATATCTTAAATTACATTTCTATACATATTATCATTTGTGATCCTTCTCTAAAGTGATTTCTTATTCGTGCATCTTTCCCTTGCTAAAAAAATAAGCTCCACGATCCCAAAAGCTCAAAAGAAAAATAATGTACATGTATGCATCTTTTTATGGGATTTACTTGTGTATATTCAAAAGAAGAAAAGGGAAAAAAAGAGGAAAAAAGAAGAAAACAAAAGAAAAAGAGAACTTCATTGTATATACACAATCCCTTGCTTTCTTTTCTTTCATTTTACTTTCTTTATATGGAGCTACGAAAGTTGGGAAGAGAATTTATGTTCCATACTCGATGCCACTACGCTTATAGATAAGCTTGGGAGAGGAAATCGAATGATGTGTGAGAGTGTGATTACTTATATATGCTTGACGACCTAAGCTAGGTAATCTCCAACACTTAGGGAGATGACTTCAAGTATAACGACATCGATGAATTGAAATTGACATGAAATTTATGAAACCATATCTTTCTATCCTTATTGCTTTGAATTGTGTGATATCTCTTATACTCCAAACAAAAGCAGTCAATTGAAAAGTGTGTTGTCTATGATTATGTATATCATTTTCTATGCCTTAGACGATGTTTAAGGTTAAAATGATTTCATATTTCATAAAATTCACATTGTTCTCAGTTTTTATATTAAGTGTACCCCAAATGAAATGATATCGAAATAAAAGCTTAAGTGATGTTTATATTCATTATTGATGCATTTGATAACCAAATCTGAGTTCTGAGAGAATGATCTAGCATTTCCACTCTTTGTCTTCTTTTCTATTTATTTGATTTTTTTATTTTATTCGCCAAGTTAACTTTTTACTTATCTTCCTTGAGGACGAGTAAGAGATAATCTTGGGAGATTTTGATATGATCATATTTTACACTTTATTTTTGCATTTTCCATACCATAACGATTGCTCGTATCACGAATTTAATGTTTAAACGACGATTTTACGATGAATTTCAGTATTTCTATGCTTCGTTGGATTTTAGAAAATATGGAGCAGTCGGGAGCAATTTGGAGCTATGAGCACATACACGCATGTCGGAGCGTTAATCACTATGATATCGATGAGCTCATGATGCTTGAGGATGCGAGGAAGAGGAAGAAAGGCGAAAGAATGGAGAAATGAGCGAGAAGGAGGATATTATGAAGAAGAAGCAGCCTACTCGGCCAAGTGAGACAGCTTATTCGACCGAGTGGCGCTGACACAGCCAACTCCAGTTGAAAGAAGAAGAGATAATGTACTCGGCCGAGTGGGAAGCCCACTCAATCGAGTGGAGGCAGAAATTTATCAAACAGAACAACGATTTTGGAGAGTTCTGCAGAAGACCCCACTCGACCGATTGAGAAGCTCACTCGACCGAGTGAGCAGACCACTCGACCGAGTGGCCTGAACAGTACAAAAGGCCAATTTTCCCAGATTTTCCACCGAAAAACCACTCGAGCGAGTGACATTTCTACTCAGGCCGAGTGTGCCACCGGCCCAGTTTCGACCTAGTGTTTTTCCAGTCATCTGGAGGTATTTTCCTCAGGATTTTTTGGACGTTTTGGGTTAGTATACATAGCTAGTTTTGAGAACCTTCAAAGAGAGATGACATAGATATAGTTCTTAGAAAAAATATTTTTGTTCTATCTTATTTTTGCGAGAGGATTGAAGTGCAAGATCTAAATTTTATTATTGTTTGGAGCTTGAACATCATTGGTTTGTCTAAACTTTTGTAATTTCTTATTTTTATGCCATATTTTTGTTTAGATCTGATTTTTATGATGAATTCTCCCGCACTTCTCAATTCTATTGCTTTTTATGTGAAGAATCGTGAGTAATCTCCTTACTTTAGGATAAAGGGATAAGGGATGAACCCTATGGATTTAAATTTTGATATGTGAAATCTAATGAAAACTCATGTTACTAAACTTGTAAACGGGTTAGATTGCGATCGATTTACTACGGATAGCTAGGGATTTCCATTGGATCTTGAGAGCTCGAGAGAGGATCTTGATCTATAAGAAGCCCTAGATATTCGATTTAGATCTATAATCAAGATTTCCTAGAATTGGTGAATGAGAGAGACCAAAGCTAGCATCTTTATTATATTTCTATAATTATATTTGTTTGTATGACGGTAAAACGAATACGAACTATCACGATCTAGATTCGAACTCATGTTTCGCAAGAGCGAGCTTGAGTTAGGATTGAATAATATTGTCGATGTTAATGCTAATGGTATGAACTAGGCTTGAGCAATAGCGAGGCTCTAGTTTAGATTGCTATAGACTTGCGTAACGCGAGAGCGTGCGTTGGTTCATAACCTAGTTATGATAAGTTCACCCTAAACCAAGAGTAGTGATATGGAGATTCATATTTCACATTGATTCTTGAGATCTATAGTGGGGATTCCCAAGCCCTAGGCACTTTTATAAATTGAATTCATAAACAATATTTTGCACGATTGTGACACCAAAATTTGTTGATTATCGTTTCACATCCACCAAGGAATGAATATAGATACCAATAGTTCCTCCCCATGATTCGATACTTTCTCACCACTTAACCGTGTGCTTGTGATAAAACTACATTGTTTTCGAAGTACATTCCAGGCCGATCAAGCGGGCATCCAGAAGTTGGAACATCCGTTTTGATTAGATAGTCAAAGAGTTTGGTTTTGTCAGAAATGAAGATGATCCATGCATCTATAAGAAAACTAGTGAAAATTCTTTAGTCATCCTTGTATTGTATGTGGATGATATTCTTTTAATAGGCAACAACGTAGAGATGTTGAAGTTTATTAAGCCCGGCTATCAACTAACTTCTCCATGAAAGACTTGGGAGAAGCATCCTACATATCAGGTGTTAAGATCTATAAAGTTATATCTAAAAGGATGTTAGGTCTCTCCCAAGCCAAGTATATTGATACCGTGCTAAAGTGGTTTAGCATGAAAAATAGTAAGGGTGGTTTTATACCAGCCAATTATGGAATAAACCTTACCAAGAAGATGTCTCCAAAAACTGACTTGGAAAAGGAACGCATGGAAATGATCCCATATGCTTCGGCAGTAGGATCTATCATGTATTCCATGATCTGTACCAGACCTGATTTCGCTTTTGCACTGGATGCAGTAAGTCGATATTAGTCTAACCCTGGAGAAGAACACTAGAATGCCGTCAAGACAATTCTTAAGTACTTGCGAAGGACTAGAGATTTTGTCTTGATTTATGGAAGTGAAGAACTCACGGTCGAAGGCTTCACAGATTCCAGCTTTCACAGTGATATAGATGATAGCAAATATATCTCTGGATATGTTTTTACTCTCAATGAAGGAGTAGTCAGTTGCAGAAGTTCCAAACAAGATACTGTTGCAGACTCCACGATGGAGGCCAAGTACATAGCGGCCAATGATGTGGCAAAGAAAGCTGTCTGGATGAGAAAGTTCATAAACCAGTTAGGGATGGTGCCAATAGTTAATGATCCAATACCTTTGTATTGCGATAATAATGCAACCATCAGTCTAATTCAAGAACCAAGATTTCACAAGAGATCCAGCCACATTCATCAGAAGTATCACCTGATACAGGATATTGAGAAGAGGAAAGACATAGAACTCCTTAGAGCCTGTACAGAAGACAACATAGCAGATCCATTCACGAAGGCTCTGACACGTGATCATCTGGAGAGACTAGAGTGTAAATGCGGTATGAGATACCGAGATAAATGAGCCTGAGTGCAAGCAGGAAATGTTAAGAAATGTATGCCCTCGAGGCAATTTATCTATGTAAAACATCGTTCATGAATGAAAGTATGCTTTCTGGTATTAATGTCTAAGTATTTCTATTATAATGTTTTCAATGAATTACTTAGATAATTTCCTAGACTCATACTAAGGTCATACACGTATCTAGATAGATGAGAAGTGTCTGACCGATAGGAGCATGAGTCTTAAAGCGTTCATGGTCATAGATGCGTCGAGAAAAGGATATCGGCACATCGGACAAATCATTGTATCTTTGTCTTGATGTTCTCTTAATCATTCGACCTGGCGAAGTCGGAGTCGAGACATAGGTGCTCATTGGAGAATGACTTCACTGAACGACCCAATAAAATGCTATCAAATGGTTAACATTAACTAAACTGTCATTGATAACTCTTTAGTGATGATATGCAAGTTAGTCCTTAAGACTTGAGGTCATTGTACGAATCTGTGTGTGAACGGTGTCACTTAGATTTATGATCTAACTTCGAGGCAAGGCCTGTCGAAAGCTCTTAGGTTGGGTGACACTTGAAGCTTACGGTTCTTGGTAAAAACATTGGACAAGGTATGTTATAGGAAGTACATCATGTATATTCCAAAGACCGAATGATGATGGCCAGTGCTTGCTAGTAGAGTTGATTGTTTACCATACCCTAGGCTATGTAGTGACATAGTTATGACGAAGGGACTAAAACTGTGGTATTCATCACGGACACAGTCAGAGCGATCCCGACGACACTTTAGTCAATGGGTCAATCACGTAAGTATGATTCTGAAATAGGGATGACACCTGCTGCTCATGGTCACTATCGTCTAGGGGTTTTGAGCCCTAACTTGTAGTATGGTTAGGCTGTAAGGTCTTACACCGAGTATGATTTATGTCTTAGTAATTGGAAGAATTAAAAAGGAGTGCACTCGGGTACACATGCATAATTAAATGGGAATTATAAGACGTCATAAAGTGTTTATGGACTATGATTCATAGAAATAAAGAGGATTTTTCCACGAATGTCACGGAAAAAACAGCGCTCAAATCGGAGCTCAATAGGAGCTAAAAATCTCCAGAAAAGGGATAAATGGCCAGAATTGGGCTTTTGCCCAGTTCTAGTCCAGGCCAGCCCAGCCTAGGCGGGCGGCTCAAACCCGCCCGCTAGGGCAGGATCGAGCTTTGGCGGGCTCGCACAGCGGGCTAGGCGTGTCTGTTGGGCATGCCCAGCTGTCCTGTGGGCCCCACATGTGGGGCCCACGTCTAGGGTTCTGGGAAACCAAAAGGCGGTTGCGAAAATCTGATTTTTGTGACTTTTGTCCAACTTATAGCTATCGTTTGAGGGGTCAAACGAAGTCGGATTGGAGCACCGTTTGTTTCTATGCATTCACAGTTCAAAGCTCTTCGATTTGATAGGTTGTATCACTTACGAAGCTCAACGGTGAGAGAGAGAAAATTAGTTGATGTTTAGCCTTAGTGTAAGGCAAACTAACTTATTTTTCCACCCTAAAATTGTTTAGTCCCACATTGCTCGCGAGACGAGGAGGAGATCCGGGTTCCTATATAAATAGGGGGCCAACCCCCCTAGAAAATTCATACCAAGTCTTCGATTCGAGAAGCTCTTAAAAGTTTTGAGCACGCTCGATCTAAGACTTAAAATTATTCCATCCTCCTAAAATTCTTCTGATCCTCCGTTCGAGTCCTAGCAAGACGGCGAGGATGTTTGGAACTGATCCAAAGTATTTGACGTGGATTGTACTCTAGTGACACTTTCTTCGGTGAGTGATTGGCTCGGAGGTGCGGTATTGGCTCGTTTTGGGTGGTACAGTATTGGAGGTGTGGAGGCGGCTTTCTTCGAAGAGAGAAAGAAAGTTGCTAAAAACGACGCTTTGTATTTTGTGAAAAAGATATATTGTTGCAGTAGTTTAGATCTATCTTTGGGGTTGGTCAAACCCACACCAAGATAGTAGATTTTTCTAGTTAGGGTTTATTAATTCCTTAGGGCTATCATTAAATAGTTTAATGATTTATTCCGCTGCATGTTTACTGCTTCTATCAGTTGGATACAATGTGTAGTTGGAAACAGCGATCGATGATTTCGTATTTGATGATAACAAACATGTGTGAACGATTTGATGTGTGTGATAAGTGTTTTCTGGAGTGGCAAGCTCGTAAATACTCAAAGGATGACCTAGTCAAAGTGATGGAGAAATATGCAAAGAAGACTTAGTCAAAGTGATGGACAAATTGCAACTCATTTGCAATTTGGACTTGGTCAAAGATGGAGAGATATGGAGAGATCTCATTCATATCAAAAGTGATTGAACCAAATCTCATGCAAATAAATTTGTAATTAAATGACATCCGCTTCAAATCCAATTCAAACTCCAAATCCTATTGTGATTGAAAGAGATCTTCCATATGATTATTTCAAATCCTATTTAAGTTAGGATTCCATCCAATCTTCTTATTCTATGGGATTCTACAAGAGCCTAATTGATTTCCACCTCCTCCTATATAAACCCACATCCAAAAGAGAGAGAACAAGCAAACAAGGCCGGCCCTAGACTCATTTCTCTTCATCTTGGTCGAATTTATCCTCCAAGCTTCAAAGAGATCATCAAATTCACAGGAAGTAAGAACTCAACGGACGACGCTTAAAAGTGCATAAATTTCCCTACAGAGCTCGGATCGACGAACCGTTTGTGCGAGGACGATCATAAATCAGTGCTATACAACATGGTGATATTTTTTTATTTTAATCTCTGTATTAAATCGGTGGTATTTATTTTAGCATGAGTTGTATTTTGAATAACTTCATATATTTCATCAACTTGTAGGCCAACGTTCTTTATCATCTTCAAGCATTGCCACAAGCATAAGGAACCATCCATCATCAAGCTAGATATCCAAGCATAAGCCATCTTCAACCTAGAGGAGAAAGCAACCAAAGCCACCTTCTTTGAAGAAGTAAACTCCAAGAGATCAAATTCCAAGCCCTAGGATGCACTTCAAAGATATAAGAATTCCTCTCTACAAGATCATCCAGATCGGCCATTTCTTAATTTTTTAGTCGAAGAGGACAAGGTCACGATTCCAACGAGTATTTATTCGAATTTTTCTGAGCTCGGGTCGATTTACTACAATTTCTAGAAGACGGGGTAGAAACATACTTTACAGACAGACTGCTACCAATTCCATACAACAGAGAATTAATTTACGCACAGACCAGATTTGGACAGATTTGTGCATCGAACTTCGGAGGGATATATCTTGAGATCCAGATATCGGATTGAGACATCGTTTGCGCCAGCGTAAAGCTGACGACGTACTGATCGACAGAGACGATGACACAGACACGAATTGAGCTTTTCTAAACTCTTTGTTATTTTATATTCGTGTATTGGTGTGTTGATCTTTGTAGTTATTCATTCTTTTAGGGGTCTTGTCTAGCTGGGGCTAGACAAGAGGGTCTTGAGAAGTTGGGGCTTTCAAGAGAGAGCATTTACTAGATTGATATTATTTAGCACTTTGGGGAGTGTGGTACAAACTAGGTGAGAGTTGAGTTGGGGCTCGTAGCTCATTTTTGTTGTACCCAGTAATATATTAATGCTACTATCTGCTTTGGGGCTAATGATGTGTCATAATGTTCCACATTTCATATATATGTTTATACATCAAAATGATTACTTAAATCCCGATTTTTATGCTTTTACATTAATAACTAGAACTATTTGACTTTAAGAGCGTTTGGTTGCATTTCAAGGAATATCGAGTAATTTGGAGCAAATTGGAGAGGAGGGCACGAACACCGATGCCGGAGCACCGACGACACCACATTTGACGCATCAAAGCCGCTGGAGAGCAATGAAGGAGAGAAGAAAGGAAGAGAAGAGAGAAAGAAGAAAACAAAGAAGGAAGGAGAGGTGATAAGAGAGAGGCTTGGAGTTGAGTTCTAGGTCGCTCGGTCGAGCGCTCCATGCGCTCGACCGAGCTAGGACACCATGAAGGAGGACCAAAGCTGCGAGGGGCCACTTGGCTGAGCGACCCAACTCGCTCAACCAAGCGACACCCAACACTAGACTGAGCCAGCCGTTAGGAAGCTCCTAATTTTTGCCTTCAAACTCTATATAAGTTTTCATGTTAATTTGCTCGGACGAGGAAAAGAGCTGAAGCCCTAAGAGGCGCTCGACTGAGTGCTAGAGCACGCTCGACCGAGCAACCCAAGTCGATCGGACAAGCGGAGTAGAAATGGCCAAATCTGCTGAAAACTGGACAGCCCTTCACCCTTTGAAGATCTGCTAACAGCACAGATTTTAAAATATTTTTCTCATATTTTGCATAGATAGTAAACTTCATAACGATTCCAACTCCCCCAAGAATGTGCCAAACGGTGGTTAGATGAGCCTTAGGAAATTTATGCAAGTTGGCGAATCTGTGCTGGAATATGTGCTCGGGCAGGATGGCATCTGTGCTCGACCGAGCGACCTGCAAAAGCTTGACCGAGCTACCTGGGTAGCAAGCGTGGGCCCAGGTCAATTTAGGGTTATTTTGAGGGGTTTTTGAGGACTATATATATGTATTGAGCAGCCATTTATTGGGGGATCACCTTTTTTGTTAGGAGAGCTAGTTCTTGGGGTTTTGAGATGATTTTCAGAGGTTAGGCTACACCATTGGCCCCCTCTTCGATGTTTATCTATCGAATCTTCATGAGCTAAGTGTTGAGTATTGGATTCTCCCTACTTGGTGTTAATGATGAGCAAACATAAATACTTGTGACTAATCCTCTATTTTGCAGTTAATCCATTGCCTAAGCTTATTATGAAGATCTACTTGTAATGGATGACACTCAAAGTTCATTGAAGGCAAATGAAATGGATTGGATGATCGTAGATGATGATTAAAGCTCTATGAAGACTTCAATCTCATGTGTTGGATAGAAGAGAGAATTCATGAATGTAAATTTCTTTTATCTCTTCTAGTATGTAGCTTAGAAGTAGAACATTGATGGAGCACACATACATCTTCATTTCTGTCTTAGAACATCATTATATCAATCGTCCTTAGACATCAATTCATTTCTTTATTGATTGTGCTGGTATTGTTTATAACAGTCGACTGCTGAACGTTTTACAGTCGCATGTCTCAAAACCAGTCGACTGTGTTTTGTTTTACAGTCGCATGTTATGCACAAACTTTTACAATCTAGTTTTGGGCTTCTCTATTTAATTCCCACAGGCGACTCATGAACGATTCACAGGCGACTGTTCAATTGACAGGCGACTGTGTTTTGTAAATCAGTCGCATATCTATCATTTGCCCAAAATCTATTGATCTGTCTTCTTTGGCCAATCGACTTATGTTTTGTTTACAGTCGACTGTCCACTGGATCAGTTGACTGTTAATGCTGCATCAGTCGTCTTTCTGTGAGCCAATTTGTTGACTCAGTTCTCTGGAAAATCTTAGGGTTTTGACAGTCATCTGTATAAGGATTTACAGTCGTCTTTTTTGATTAACAGTCGACTATCTTCTCCTCATCAGTCGTCTGTCTTGTTATCCCAGATGTTTTTTAGAATTCTTTAACTTACCCATCTTATGGCCAGTCGCCTGTAGTAGGATTTACAGTCGTCTGTTGGTTAAACAGTTGACTGTCTATGCTTCATCAGTCGACTGTCCACGTGGTAAGTTACCGTTATGAATTCTCACCTACCCGATCTGACTGTGCAACAGTCGATTGTGGTTTCCTCAACAGCCGACTGTCGCGAGCGCAGATTCTATCCGTTGAGAGTTTTCTCACAGATTCCAACAGGGTTTTTGCTAATTCTGTTTTGAGGATTTGAGAAACCTAATAAGGAGCATCTACTGTTCCATTGATATGTTACTCATTCCATTGCAAAATCTTTCAAGCTTTCATTCTCAAGATCAAAAGCTCTCAAATCCAAAAGCCCTAAGAATTCCAATCTTTGATATCTTGCTCTCCAACCTAGAACCAAATAATCATCTTCTAGACATTTGGTGCAGTCAAGAGAAAGGGGCTTTTCCTCTCTTCCAAGAGAGTCTTAAACACACAACACACTTCTCCATCAAGTTCTACTTTAAGACATATGTGATTATAAGTGTTGCTTTCATATTTCATAACTTTCGTTATTTGGATTTGCTCTCGGGTTGTGAGAGTGGTCTGTTTGCTTCCAAGTTGTGGGAGTCAAGGACAATCGATTGTATTTCGATTTCACTTGTAGGGTTTCTACAAGTGGGTCTTAAGGAAACCTCAAGTTAGGGTTCTAACTTGAGTATCCGGAGGTATCCTGGTGGAAGGGACGTAGGATTACCGGAAATAAGTCGGGAAGTGACTTGGGTAATCCGAACCCTTGAAACATCCTTGCGTTTGCATTTGTTTCTATTTAGATTTAATTTCTACTCCGCATTATTTTGTTGGTTAGCATTTAAATTGGTGTAACTATCTTTTTAAATTGCTTAAACACTATTCAACCCCCCTTCTAGTGTTTTCTCCATAGCCAGGGTCCTTACAATTGGTATCAGAGCGCAAGGTTATAGCTATGTCATCCAACAACAACAACGTTCCTCCGCCTCCTTCGTAAAACAATCACGACCGTGATGGAGCGTCCACACTTTTTGAAGGTCAATCAACGGTGTGTCCTCCGTGTTTCAATGGCACGAACTTCGGCTATTGGAAATGCCAGATGGTAACATTCTTAAGGAGCGCTTCGCTTTGGAGAACCCTCCACAAGGAATACGTCGAGCCCACCGAAGAGGATTTCAAAAAATGGACGACTTTCGAGAAATCTGCCGAAGTCAACAACGCAAAAGCAATGAATGCTCTTCATTGTGCGTTGGACCCGAATGAGTTCAACAAGATATGCACATGTAAAAGTGCATATCAAATTTGGAACCATCTTGTCGTTACCTATGAGGGAACGAACAAGGTAAAACTTTCAAAGTTATATGTTGTCGTGCAAAACTTCGATATGTTTCATCTGCAGAAAAATGAAAGCATAGCATCGTTGTACAGACGTTTTACCGACATCACAAATGAATTGGAAGCTCTTGGTCAAGTCTATTCCGAACCAAACAAGGTAAGAAAGATCATAATCGGAATGACCTCCAAATAGGAAAGAAGAGCTTTCGCCATCGAGGAGGTCAACGACTTGAAGACCTATACAGTTGTGAATCTTATCGGGACTCTTATGTCTTATGAGGTAAGATGGGAGAACCGATTAAAGATTTGAGCTATGATGAATCCTTCGGAGGCCAAGAAGAAAGCTTTGGCATTTAACGCCAATTCTTCATCCTCCGATAATGAAGATTCAGAAGATGATATGGATTTGGATGAAATGGCCCAAATGGCGAAGAAGTTTCAATGCTTCTTTTGCAAAGGTAAATTTCCATCTAACAAAAGATTTGAGTCTACTAATATTACTTCTTCTCTTTGCTTTAAGTGTAACAAGCCAGGGCACATCAAGAAGGATTGCCCAATGCTAAGAAACAAAGAGAAGTGGAAGGCTCCAAAGTACCACAAGTCCGACAAGAACAAGAGAGACAAGAAGAAAGGCCTCGTCGGTACATTCGATGACTCAAGTGGAGACTCATCAATTGATTCCGATGATGAGAAGGGTTAACGTGCCCACATGTGCTTCATGGCACGAGAAGATCCACTCTCCGATGATAGTGATTTCGACATGGATGATACCGAGGTAACAATGGATGAATTACGCATTGCAAATGAAGAATTATTTGCTAAATATCAATATTTAATGCTTAGATATACTAGCTTAAAGAAGTTGAATGTTAGCAATTCATCCATTCCATGCATTGTCAACAATGACACCATTGTTGATACTTTAACTCTTGAGAAAGCGAATTTAGCTTCTCAAAATGTCACTTTGAGAAATGAGGTGAATACCCTCAAATCTCAACTAGATCAAAAACATCCTAAGGATAATAGTGATCTAGTTACACGTCACACACAATTGGGTTTAGAGAATGACTCTCTTGAAACTCAAGTACACGAACTCAAAGCACGGATGTCCACCTTGGATACTAATATTTCTTCTCTTAAGGAGAAATATGAGCTCATGTCATCTCGTATTGTGAGATTCAATAGGGGAAAAGGACAATTGGACGATTTGCTTGCAAACCAATTTCCGGCCACACATCGTGTTGATCTTGGTTTTGTAAAAGCAAATGCATCCAATGATCGCACCTCCTATAGTGGTGTCACTGTAGACTTTGTGAGGCCATCCCCCGGTGCATCCACAAGTGGTGTCAAAGACACTATAGGTAGCAAACCTACCAAGAAGGTCACCACTTCACCATCTCTTCCTTTTGGCAAGAAACCCACTAAGGGTGGAAACCAAAAGAGAATCCAGCTTACATGTACACCAACATTCATCCACATAGGAAATCTCCTACTTCACAAGTGGATACTCATGAAACTTTTTATGCTCCACACCCACGAACACGTACAAATCTACACATGAGAAATTCTCATATACGTGCTCCTATACATCCATATGCTCATACGCATCATTCTTACATGTATGCAAATCCTCCACATGTCATGCATAACCCATATGTTTCATAAAACATGCATGTTCCTAAGCATACATATCATTCTCATATGTTCAATGCATATCCACCACCTCATGTTTATGCTAGAAACCATGTTCCTAAGAAGCATGCACCACATAGAAAATCTAACAAGTATGCATGCAAATAGGAAAAGGACTCCCAAAATTTACACCATTTGGGGTCCTAAGAACACTCGCTTAAATGATAGGAATGCATACGTTGATTCCTATTTTCATGATGTTATTAAGAATAGTAATTATGTTAGAAAGCGAAAGTCCACTTGGACTTGGCTTCCAAAGGGGTAATCCCCTTAGACCCAACAAACATTGGGTACCATGAGCGTATGGTATATTATGTAGGTACCCAAGAGAAAGAAAAAGAGCAATAAAGGTCATATTAGCTCTAAAGGGAAAGGATGGATTCTCGATAGTGGTTGCTCCAAAAATAAGACGGGAGATCCTGTATTACTCTCCGAAGTGATTAGCATCAAGGATGGTGCAACGGTCACTTTTGGAGGTAACCAAAAGGAAACCATCATTGGAGTAGGTATTATCGGTAACCCTTCCAAACCCTTAATTACGAATGTATTTCTTGTTAGTAGTTTATGTCACAATCTCATTTCCATTAGTTAACTTTGTGACAAAGGTTACAAGGTTAACTTTGGATAAGGATTGTGTAAAATTGTTGATTCTAATTCGAAAGTTTTATTTTCCGGTATTAGGCATAAAAATATTTATTATTTAAGCTTGACTAAAACCACAGAACATTGCTTAGTTGCTAATACAAGTGAACAACTATTATGGCAACGCCGTTTTGGTCATGTTCATTTCAAGCACTTATATAAGTCAGCTAAGCATGATCTTGTCAAAGGTTTTTCTAAAATTGCTTTTAATAAGAAAACTTTTGTGATTCGTATCAAAGAGGTAAACTTAGCAAATCATCTTTTAAGCTTAAAGAAGGGATTACTTCTAAGAGGCCCCTAGAACTTCTTCATCTAGATTTTTTTGGGCCAACTAGAACCGCTTCTTTAGGCAATGCTCATTATGGATTAGTTGTCGTTGACGACTTCTCTAGATTTACTTGGGTTTCATTCTTAACTAATAAGAATGAAGCTTATGAAGAGTTTACCATATTTGCAAAGAAGATGCAGAATCTCTTAGGATCCACCATTATCACTATCCGTAGTGATCATGGAGGAGAATTTGAGAATAAGTCTTTTACTATGTTTTGTGATGACACCGGGATAACTCACAATTTTTCCTTTCCTCAGGCTCCACCACAAAATGGTGTTGTAGAGAGAAAGAATAGGACTCTTATTGAGTGTGCTCGCACCATGCTCCATGATAGTCATCTTGGACTACAATTTTGTGCAGAAGCGGTGTACACGACATGTTATGTGCTCAATAGGATCCTAGTGAGACACCGAACGAACAAAACTTGTTTTGAGTTATTTTACGACAAAAAGCATCAAGTTAAGTATTTTCGTGTTTTTGGTTCAAAATGTTTTATCAAAAACACCTTTGGTAATTTAGATAAATTTGAACCAAGATCCGATAAAGGGATATTTGTTGGATATTCCACACGTAGCAAAGCCTACCGGATATACAATAAAGCCTCCCCAACGATCGAGGAATCACTACACGTATCATTTTATGAAGATTTTAATTTTCCTCATGTTATTGATGATAGTGTAGATGCTATTTGTGATTCTCTTAGTAATGTTAAGATTAATGATTCTATTATTGAGACTAACACTACTAATGAGATGGTTGAAGATGTTCCAAGTGATGCAGGAATACCTAAATCTTACCCAACCGTTTGCAACCACCCTCATGACCAAATTATTGGAGATATTGGTGTGGGTGTTCAAACGAGGTCAATAATTGAAGAATTCTCTCATTGCGCATTTGTCTCTACCATTGAGCCAAAGAACATCCAAGAAGCTTGTGAGGATAGCTCTTGGATAGTGGCAATAGAAGAAGAACTAATGCAATTCGAGAGAAATGCAGTTTGGGAGCTCGATCCTCTTCCAAGTGGTCACCAAGTTATTGGGACCAAATGGATCTTCAAGAACAATACCGATGACAACGAGGTAATCACAAGGAATAAAGCAAGGTTAGTAGCTCAAGGCTACCGGCAAGAGGAAGGTATCGATTTCGAAGAATCCTTTGCCCCCATAGCTAGATTAGAAGCTATTAGATTGCTTTTATCTTTTGCATCTCATAAGAATTTTAAATTATTTCAAATGGATGTTAAAAGTGCATTTTTAAATGAGATTGTCGATGAAGAAGTGTATGTTTCTCAACCTCCCGGTTTCATACATGAAAAATTTCCAAACCATGTTTTCAAACTTAAGAATGCGTTGTATGGGTTGAGACAAGCTCCTAGAGCTTGGTATGATCGACTCAAGACATTTCTTTTGGATTTAGGTTTTAAAATGGGAGAAGTTGATTCCACTCTTTTCATTAAAGATTATGAAAATGACATCCTTTTGATTCAAGTTTATGTAGACAATATAATCTTTGGTTCTACTAACTTTAATCTTTGTCAAGACTTTTCTATGTCTATGAAGGATGAATTCGAGATGAGCCACATGGAAGAGCTCAATTACTTACTTGAACTGCAAATTCGACAAATGAAGGATGGGACGTTCATACATCAAACGAAGTACACAGGGGAGCTTATCAAGCGAATCGGGATGGAATCGTCTTCAAGCAAAAAGACTCCCATGAGTACGAAAACCCATCTACACAAGGATGAGAACGGAAAAGATGTAGACGTTCGTCTATATTGAGGTATGATCGGTAGCTTTATTTAATCGCTAGTAGGCCCGATATCATGTTTTCCGTATGGTTATGTGCTAGATATCAAGCTAGACCTAAGGAGTCACACTTGATTGCGGTTAAACGAATATTTCATTATCTCAATCAGTCTCTAGATTATGGGTTACTTTACCCTAAATCTAGCACATATGAGTTAATCTCATATAGTGATGCCGAGTTTGCCGGATGCAAGTCCGATAGGAAAAGTACTAGTGGCACTTGCCATTTTCTAGGAAATTCCTTAGTTTCTTGGTTTTCCAAGAAACAGAACTCGATATCATTGTCCACGACTGAAGCAGAATATATTGCCGCGGGTCTTGCATGTGCACAGGTTCTTTGGATGAGACAAACTCTTATGGACTATGGTGTCAATTGTGATACTTGCCATATCATGGTTGATAACCAACGTGCCATAAGTCTTTCCAAGAATCCGGTACATCACTCCCGTACCAAACACATAAATGTGAGACACCACTTTATTAATAATCATGTAGCTAAGAAGGACATAATCTAAGAGTACATTGAAGCCCAAAAACAAATTGTTGACATCTTCACAAAACCTCTTAAAGAAGACTCATTTGTGAGGTTGCGTGGAGAATTAGGACTTATGGGTGAATCTGAAATTTAGGAGCTCAACATACTTGTTATAACACTCTTTGAGATCATATCATCATGTTGCCTCTCTTCATTTGATATATCATATATTTTGGTTTAAGAAAGGCAATGGAGTTTTCTCTGATTACATGTGATTTCAGATTGTTTTAAGAGATTTTTTTATCAATGATTTATCGTGTGATATTGATTTTATGATGAGTTTATGATTAGAGTATAGGTCCTAGGGTGAGTGTTCATATCATTTGGATTTTTATCTCACTGTGCATTTTTGGACAAGGACAGACGACTGTCTTTCCTTCGACAGTCGACTGCCCTACTCTATCTTATCTGTCTGAAACTTGTATCTTTCGCACAGTCGACTGATGACTATTTTACATTCGCCTGTTATTTCAACAGGCGACTGCATTTTAGTCATTAGGCGCCTGTCATCACTGTTAAACTTTTTTCAGTGCTCTCTGTCTTTTTGATGAAGTTTATTGATTCTCAGTCAGTCGATTGTCCCATGGACAGGCGACTGTATGTTACTCAACAGTCGACTGTCTGTCATCCTGAGCTTATTCTTATCACTTCATCCAGTCGACTGACTTTTGTTCATCAGTCGACTGTCTCCTATTGTGACGGTTCACTGTTTCGATCTAAGCCGTCAATTCTTTGATCCAACGGCCCATATTATTTCCCCCTTCTTTATTAACGTCGAGACGTTTCTTTTTGACGCACGATTTCTCTCCTCCGACTTGAAACCACTCATCTTCCCGCTCATTTCCTCAGCCGTCGATCTCTCCACCGTCGATCTCCTCCTCGTCGTTTGTCGATTGCTTCTTCATTGTGCTTTTGTGGCTTTCGACTAGGTCTGAGTCTCTCTCCCTCTCTCTCTCTCTTGTACGATTATTATCGTTTGATTTCTTCTCCGGTCGATACTCTCTATTTCGATTGATTGATTCCATGGCTCCCAAGACTAAGGGTAAGGGTAAGATCATGGCTCCTAAGAAACCTAGGGTTCGGAAGCCTTTTATCGCCAAGACCAAGAAACCCTATAAGGCCCGTACCAAGCATGTCGAATCCCCCTCTCACTCTGCTTCGCCGGGGTATTCTCCTTCTGTGTCTTCTTCTTCTGACGCTGAGCCCCTGATCAAGCATCAGCTCAAGCCCATTGGTGTTCGCATCAATAAGCCTAGTGCTGAGGCTCCTCCTTCACCTTCTGTGTCGAGTTCCTCAGAAGAAACCCATGTTGGTCCACCATCTGATCCCCTTGTTCCGATTTGTCGAGATGATCTTTGCTTGGTAAAATTTCACTCTCTCATAGGGATCAAACTTCTTAGAGAGCGTTATATCGTTTTCCCCGCCTTCACCACTGGGAGACTTTCAGATATTCTATCTGCTACTCATTTGGCCGACCTCTTTCGCTTCTCTCAGAGCGAGTCTTCACGAGCTTATCCATTTCTGGTTAAGCTCTTCTATGCTAACCGCATTCACGGTGAGTACTCCACCACTGGATTTATTGACAATGTTGTCCAGGGGACCTCCATTCACATTGATCCCACTCTCTTAGGGACCATACTTAGGATTCTCTCTACTGGATCTCTTCCTTCTGACATTTCCATTTCTGACATTGATGAGCTTGATCAGTCTGTCCTCCAGGACATGTTTTGTGAGATACCCTCAGCCCTATATTCTGGTATTAGGTCGTCTATGTTTTCGGTTAGGGGTTGGGCTGTTCACCTCGTGGTGAAGTCCAACATCCTGCCGAAGTATGGATCATCTGACCAGCCTTCCCAGGATATTCTGATGTGTATGTATGCGATCTTCTCCGGGATGTCCATGAACTGGGCCGGTGTCCTCCTTGGAAGGATGGAAAAGGTCGAGTTTACTTCTTCCTCGTCTCATATTCCATACGGTGGACTTCTCACTCTTGTCTTTCGACATTTTGGTATTGACTTGTCTCCCTTCGAGCTGCTCCTTTTGGTCCTCTTCTGGATACTGCTGCAAAGGCGACGTCCTCTTCGGCTTTGCAGTCTGCATCAAAGAAGAGGAAATCCACTTCAGCTTCGTCTTCCTCCACGGTTCCTCTTGCAGACCAGCCTTCCACCTCTGCTCCACCCTCTCTTGATATTCTTTTAGAGATGGTCTCTGGTCTATATGAGCTGGCTTCCTTATCATTCCAGCATCATGGAATACCCTTCCCTGAGCATTTGCGACGTTTTGTTCCTCCCCAGCCTCGTGAGCCTCTTACACACATCATCTCTGATCTCGTTGTGCATCCTGACATAGCAGCTACTCTTGGTGCTCCTGCTGCTCCTGCTGCTCCTGCTACTCCTCCTCCAGAGGATACCACTGTTGACCCCAAGTCTGATACTTCATCTGCTGCTCCTGGAGACACTCACTCATAGATTTTTTTTAGTTTTTGAGTGGTGTTAGTTTGATGATATTTTATGATGATTTATGATGTTATCTGATGATGTATTTATTTTTGAGATCATAATGTAGTATTTTTTTTATCATGATGTATTTTTTGTTGGACATGGTGATGTCCATCTGTCGTGTACTCATGCCATCTGATATATATATATATATATATATATATATATATATATATATATATATATATATATATATATATATATATATATAAAATCTTGCAGTGTCGCCTTACGTCTCACACATTGTATAATAGATTATCTTATCTGTGTGATGATTGTGATATTGTCTCCATGAATGATATATTCTCTCCTGATGTATTTTTGAGACAATATTGGACTTGATATTGGACTTTATGTATTGTATGTGATGAGATGTATTTTGAGTTGTTATGAGTCGTTATATTCTCTTCCTATATCTCAAATGTTGATAATGGACTTTTATTCCTCTATTCACATATAAATTTGATGTGATTTTATGAGTTTTGGTTTTATAAATCTTATACTCCTTGATTGTTGATAGTTCTTATTTAGCACGATTATTGTTGTTGTTATCTCCTCCCACCTTTTGGATAATGCCATAGGGGGGAGAGAAATAAACATACAGATTCATAATGAATGTGCTATGTATGTACTAATAACCCTTGAATCTAAGATTGAAGTTGCCTTAGATTTAGGGGGAGTAAGATACAATGAATAGGGATTTAAATCCTAGATTTCATGTATTAAATTCATTTCATTCATGCATATCTTACTAATTTGCTTCAATTGATATATAGATGCCCTAATATTTGTTGACTAACTGGATTGGCATCTATGTAGGGGGAGTAAGTTTTCATTAAGCATAATTATTTATCTTTTTGTTTATGTTTGTTCGTCATCATCAAAAAGGAGGAGAATGTTGAGTATTGTAATTCTCCATACTTGGTGTTAATGATGAGCAAACATAAATACTTGTGACTAATCCCCTATTTTGCAGTTAATCCATTGCCTAAGCTTATTATGAAGATCTACTTGCAATGGATGACACTCAAAGTTCATTGAAGGCAAATGAAATGGATTAGATGATCGTAGATGATGATTGAAGCTCCGTGAAGACTTCAAGCTCATGCATTGGATAGAAGAGAGAATTCATGAATGTAAATTTCTTTTATCTCTTCTAGTATGTAGCTTAGAAGTAGAACATTCATAGAGCACACACACATCTTCATTTCTGTCTTAGGACATCATTAGATCAATCGTCCATAGACTTCAATTCATTTCTTTATTGATTGTGCTGGTATTGTTTATAACAGTCGACTGCTGAACATTTTACAGTCGACTGTGTTTTGTTTTACAGTCGCCTGTTATGCACAAACATACAATATAGTTTTGGGCTTCTCTGTTTAATTTCCACAGTCGACTCATGAGCGATTCACAGGCGCATGTCCAAGTGACAATCGACTGTGTTTTGTAAATCAGTCGCATGTCTGTCATTTGCCCAAAATCTATTGATCTGTCTTCTTTGGCCAGTTGACTTATGTTGTATTTACAATCGACTGTCAACTGGATCAGTCGACTGTTAATGCTGCATCAGTCGTCTGTCTGTGAGCCAATTTGTTGACTCGGCTCTCTAGAAAATCTCAGGGTTTTGACAGTCGTCTATAAGGATTTGCAGTCGCCTATTTTGATTAACAGTCGTTTGTCCTATTATCCTAGATGTTTTCCAGAGTTCTTTAACTTACCCATCTTACGGCCAGTTGCCTGTAGTAGGATTTACAGTCGCATGTTGGTTATAAGTCGACTGTCTATGCTTCATCAGTCGACTGTCCATATGGTAAGTTACCGTTATGAATTCTCACCTACCCGATCTGACTGTGCAACAGTTGACTGTGGTTTCATCAACAGTCGACTGTCGCGAGCGCAGATTCTATCTGTTGAGAGTTTTCTCACGGATTCCAAAAGGGTTTTTGCTAATTCTGTTTTGAGGATTTGAGAAACCTATGTAAGGAGCATCTACTGTTCCACTGAGATGTTACTCATTCCATTGCAAAATCTTTCAAGCTTTCATTCTCAAGATCAAAAGCTCTCAAATCCAAAAGCCCTAAGAATTCCAATCTTTGATCTCTTGCTCTCCAACCTAGAACCAAAGAATCATCTTCTAGGCATTTGGTGCAGTCAAGAGAAAGGGGCTTTTTCTCTCTTCCAAGAGAGTCGTCAACACACAACACACTTCTCCTTCAAGTTCTACTTCAAGACATATGTGATTGTAAGTGTTGCTTTCATATTTCATAACTTTCGTTATTTGGATTTGCTCTCGGGTTGTGAAGGTGGTTTGCTTGCTCCCAAGTTGTGGGAGTCAAGGACAATCGATTGTATTTCGATTTCACTTGTAGGGTTTCTACAAGTGGGTTTTAAAGAAACCTCAAGTTAGGGTTCTAACTTGAGTATCCGGAGGTATCCGGGTGGAAGGGACGTAGAATTACCGGGAACAAGTCGGGAAGTGACTTGGGTAATCCGAACCCTTGAAACATCCTTGCATTTGCATTTGTTTCTATTTGGGTTTAATTTCTATTCCGCATTATTTTGTTGGTTAGCATTTAAATTGGTGTAACTATCTTTTTAAATTGCTTAAACAATATTCAACCCCCTTCTAGTGTTTTCTCCCTAGCCAGGGTCCTTACACTAAGTATTTCATTGGTTAAATCCTTTTTATTGTCTTTCTCTATTGTTTTCAGTATTGAATTCTTGATTGTTTTCCTTTTATTTTCTTTCAATGTTGATTCCTATTGTTCATATCTCGTGTGCAATGATTGAGTAGATCTATTGCTAGGATTAGGGATGAACCCTAGGATGCTAGGGCTTAGATGATAGGTTAACCTTAGTTGGGTGAATTTAGGTTTGCCATACATTGGGTTGAACACGGGTTTTAGGGGATTAGCCTCCAGATTGGAGGATCGCGAAAGCAACTCCACGTCCTAGGGGAATCCCCACAAATCCAATTTGTGTATAGTGGCCATTTTTCGGGGCTCGCCCTCGTATAAGGGACTCGAGAGCCAAGGGCGACCACTAATCTCTGATCCGCTAGACGATGACTACGAGAGTAGCCCGACCGCTAGAACTAACCGTGGTGTAGCGTTGTAGTCTGTAGACCACGTGAGTAGACACGGATTACGAGGCAGGACCAAGTGTCAAGCTTAATGCATGCGTCCCCATGTGAAGCCGGTCACGAAAGCACGGCTCTACATATGGAGACGTTAGACGAGTGTGGCAACGGAAGTCAAATGCTCATTCACATCTACGGATGTGACACTCGTACCCTCATCCATCGCCTAATGAAGGGAACCTTAACCCGTTATCCAAACCCAAAAGCCCTAGCGGGGATCCCAATACCTTAGTGATATTTCCCTAGATGGTCTCTCTTTGTTCTTTTTGGTTTCTTTTTGTGTCTGGATGTGCCTTGCCCATCGTGACACCCTCGCATTCCACATCCACCACCATTACGACACTCCATAATCCATCTCCACCAATAAAACATCGAAGCCTGACCCAACATAGGATCGATAGGTAGTGTAACACTGCCTCCCTGTGGATACGATACCCGCTCGTCGATATACCCATATACTGTGCGCTTGCGGTAAGACGACATTCGCGCTTCCAAATGCAAGTCCGGAACCCGAACAAGTTTTTGACGCCGTTACCGGGGAGGCATTCCACCATATTATCTATTTATCATAATTAGGTTACTAGACATCGAATAAAAACAAAAATTTATAAAAAGAAACAAAAAGATGGTTTCCTCGCCACCATATTATTGTTATCTTTATCTCTCTTATGCCACTGACGTTCCTTTACAAGTTATTTGTCTTTGTCTGATCAGGTGCATTTCGTGCAACAATGGTACCCCTTAGTGGAGCAAAGATCATGTTCCAATATTTTATAGACCAAGGGAGGGTCGCCAACTTCAGGCAGGCTGATGGAGAATGCTTCTGGCGAGCCTTAGACAAATTCGAAGATTTATTGATAGATACACCAGATCATGGGTTTGATGACTCAGAGCTACTCCACTTCTTCACCAAAGGGTTGCAAGGATCTTCAAGGGAATCTATGATCAAAATGCAAGTGAATACCATCGATGATCTCCATTTAGCAGCAGGTTTGGGACGTATGATGCACTACGTTCGATCGACGGGCTCATTAACAGTTATAACAGGTGATGATCAATCTGAACGAGTACTTATTAATTGTATTATGAATCATGTGTCTGCTGCATGTACTATTAAGAATGATATTCACATTCAGCTTGGGGGAGACACCCTGCATTTCTATATTACCGCCAAGGACGAGACCAGCAAAGGCAAAGATGGCATTGTCTATGATGTCGTGCCCGAGCCGTCTCTTGCCCTTGACCCCTCTCCACAGGTTGGAGATATGGAGCAGCCTGCACTACCAGAGCCTATCATTAGGGAGGTCGTGCTAGCGGAGCCGGAGCAGACCGTTGAGGAGGACACTACTTGGGATGAAGATACAGACACTCACATGGAGCCTAAGTATTGCCCACCTTCAATCGAGCTTCCGCAGCAATCTCCCCCGTGTACTACGACATATGACCACCCAACAGAGCTTACTACTCCCACTCATGAAGATATTTTTACCCATTCCATTTCCGAATCATGTATTCCATTTAATATTTATATTGATTCAGATATTTTTGACACGTTGTACCTTTTGCAGCACATATACGAAAATGGACCAAAGGTATGCTTGGACATGTCACCACTTGACAAACCTATCAAGGAGCACAATAAGGAGCCACTTGAGGAGCGTCATGAGAGGTTACTGGAGACGCTTGGAGATGAACCGATGAAAGAGCCGTCTTAGTGCACGAAAGTAGAGATACAATCTCAGGGAAGTATCATCAACTAGATTTAATTTCCATTATTTATGTTGATGATTTCCTTTTGAATTCATATATCATGGGGGAAAATTTTCAGAGACGAACTGATGTAGCATGTCTCATACAGGGTACAGGTGGAATCCTTGGAAAGATGCTAGGGGCTGCATTGCTGGAGTTTGTTGGTATAAGTGGCTAAGCATAGCTGGCGGAGCCACGAAAGGTGCAGTTAAAGCAGATGCCTGCACCAGCAAAGATACTGGATTCGCCTTTTCTACATGTGGTATCAATCTAGTAGTGTAGTTATAGAGTAGATTCTTATGCTTTGAATAATCATGAATCCTCTCGATAGCGATAGGACCGTACATGATTTTTATGCTTTCCTATTTTAATAAATACACCCCATATATTGGTTTCTCAATTATCTTTTGCACCCCACCCAATTCTATGATTTAATTGCCCACCCTAATTTTATGGTGCTTACTTTGCTTCTCTCCCCAATTTTTATACCCGTCTGTCCACACTGGGCACCATAAGAAATAGCTTGCAGGAGAGATATTATTTTATTGTGTACCTCCCTATTTTGACGTTTTCCTCTATCCATGTCATACACACATTGAGGACAATGTGACGTTTAAGCTTGGGGGAGTACACAGTGCACACACTTTGTTTCGTCGTGAAACACACTTTGAAATTTTCAGTTAAACCATGTTCACCTCTCTATTTATGTCTCATATGCTTCATTTTCTATGAAATATTATGAATTTATTTTATTATGAACTCTGCTATCTGTTAGATTAGAGTTCAATTCCTTGATTAGAGTATCATTGTTAATATGCTTTTTCATAGTAGAATCCATAGTTTCATAACCATATTCTCGAAACAGTCGGACTAAAAATGAATGAATCAAAAATCTGAAAATTATTTGACTCTTGTGTGATTTGATTGGTAATTCTATTACTTCATGGATGTTTAGTAATTCAAAAGAGATAAGGTAACCACACGACAACCAAAGTAGTGATAATTAGAATTCCTGAAACCGAGCCATGTCCCAATTCTATCTTTTCTTTTTATTTTTGTATATAACCAATTGCGATCTTTGATCGTGCTTTGTATTTCATCGCGTTTACGTGAGTTTGCAAAAATCCCAAAAACATTGGAAAAATAAAAAAACCAAAATAATATTACATAAATAAAAGGCCCGAGAGGTTCTTCGTAACTAGATGCCCTAAGACCATCTGGTCTGGGATGTTTAGGCCGCCTCCTGTATATATTGAGTTATCTCGTATATATAAGGAAACAAAATTATGTATATCAAAATTGATAGCCAAAAATAATATAAAAACACAAAAATCCCACATTCTTAGCCCACTTTCTATATTGAATAGGGACTTAGCGAGATAGATGGGTTATAGGAATCATGAAACAAGCGTAGTGTGGTGACGCCTTACTTTAATTGAATTTACTAACTCATTCCGTGAAGCTTACTGAAACATCATGCATGCTTGAAACTTTTTGATCATCATATATTTATAGTGCTTAGAGAATAATTTGTGGACATTGGATTCATCTCTGCGAACTTAGCATATTTCATGATAAACTGTGATAGGATGTAGCTATACTCTCATTTTATCATTTATCAAGTTCATTACTTCTATTGAAATCCACAATATGATCATTTGAGCGAGACTTAAGTATTTTGTGTGTATATGTGTTCTTATTACATATTGATGTGTGGTTACGTAATCTTCTATTCATTGGATTCATATTTTGCGGAGTTCTAAGAATGAGCCCCTTATCTCCAGCACACGCCATTGCCTCACCTCTCCATTGTATTCCTCTCCCGGGTTCATTTCTTACTAGTCTTCCTAGATGACGCGTAAGAGGTAAGCTTGGAGGATTTTGATGTGTCATAATATTTCACATTTTATTTACATGTTTACACGCCAAAATGATTGCTTAAATCCCGATTTTTTATGCTTTTCCGCTAATAAATGGAGCTATTTGACTTATTGCATTTAAGGGAATATCGAGCAATACGGAGCATATTAGAGAGGAAGGCACGAATATCAATGCTGAAGCACCGGCGACATCGCATTTGACGACTCAAAGCCATTGGAGAGCAATGAAGGATAGAAGAGAGGAAGAGAAGAGAGAAAGAAAAAAGCAAAGAAGGAAGGCGATGAGATAAGAGAAAGGCTTGGAGTTGAGTTCTGGGTCGCTCGGTCGAGCGCTCCATATGCTCGACTGAGCTAGGACACAATGAAGGAGGAGCAAATCTGCGAGGGGCCGCTCAACCGAGCGACCCAACTCGCTCGACCGAGCGACACCCAACTCTTGACCGAGCCAGCAGCCAGGAAGCTTCAAGTTTTTACCTTCAAACTGTCAATAAGTTTTCATGTTAATTCGCTCGGTCGAGCGACTAACCGCTCGACCGACCGGCCTTCTTTCAACCAAGCAACATCGATTCCCCCAAGACAAAGAGCTGAAGCCCTAAGAGACGCTCGACCGAGTGCTAGAGCACGTTCAACCGAGCGGAGTTGAAATGGGCAAATCTGCTGAAAACTGGACAGACATTTGAATATTTTCTATTGTTGGATCTGGATCCTACCCTAGAGGGGGGTGAATAGGCTTATAAAAAAAATTCATGCAACCCACGAATAAGCACACGCAGTTATAGTAGCAACAGGGTAAATAAAAAGCAGACACGGAGTACACAGCAGATTTACCCTGGTTCGGCCGACCCTTCGACCAACTCCAGCCCCCAAAGCAGATACTAGTATTGAATAGTGCAATATGTACAAAACCACAAGTTAGAGCACGCTCAGAGCACCCTCTACGTCTCTACACTTGACAGGCTCTCAGTACCCCCACTCACTGTGTTTTCTCTCACTATCAATCCTAGTAACGCTTTCTACCAGCTAGTCCCAAACTAGCTGGGTCCCACTTGTCTAGCCCCCAACCAGACAAGTCCCAAAATAGTCCAAAGTAGGCAAAGTTTCCCCTACGAAGATCTAACACAACAACTACACAAAATAATAAAGAACAGAGTTTAGAAGGCTCAGTTCGTGTAGCGGCGATGTCTTCGTCAATCAGCACGGGTCAGAACAAGTCTGACAGGATGTACAAGTCTCGGCAACGGCAACTCAAGTTGCGGAAATTGAACTCCTCTACGCTTTTGATTTGTTCTCGGTCTCTGACATTCACATGCCCTTGCGTGACTTTTGCGAAGAGGCAATCAAGTTGGCAGCACCTAGGAGATGTGCATCCTCCACGTGAGTGCACTTTGTGATGCACATGTAAGCTTTGATGAGTTACGGCCTGCACACAAAAAGCACACACTTTTAATTACTTAAAAGAAAAATCAAGACAAAATATAGGACTCCCTTCGTGAGTGGAGGAGAGGTACTAAAAATCAAGGTAAAAATAATAAGACTCCCTTTCAGACAGATGCAGCCATGGAAATTTAGCCGGCCTCCTATTTGCTTGAATCAAGGCTGCTCTTCAATTAGTTGCAACCAAAAATAAATCCCTTAAGAGTAAGATGCGGCGGGCCTTTTGATGATGTGTCCCTGCGAGATTTGCTTTTTGTTACCCCTTGATTATTTTGTGGCCATCTCCTCGAAAAAAAATTCCGGCCTATGCATTGGGAGTTTCTCCATAAAAAAATTACGCAGCCTTTGCTCCTTGAGAATTACAAAAGATGACAGGCTGCTCTTTATTGAATCTTGCTGCTCTGCCCGAAGTGCTCTCCCCAAAAAAGATGACGCACCAAAATATTTTGGCACCAAGAAATTTTTCCAATCATGCGGCAGCCTAGGGAAAAAAAGCTCCTTTAGACCTTTCGGCTGCTGCTTGATTTTTGAGAAGTGCGGCCCTTCACCAAAAATAAAACCCAGTTTGAAGTCTAAAGCTCCTTGAATTTATTAAACCATGCGGCTCTCAGAATAACTCATTGTCACGCCCCGCTTCCCAAAAACGTGGAGGCGAGACGTGAGAAGGTCCGCACAAACTTGAAGCTGTGAAGCTCCAAGTCTGATAAGCGTATAAAAACACTTATTATGGCAAGTCCTTGCAAAGCTAAACGAAACAACAATGATAATAAGGAAATGAGACGACATTTATTGAATCTCCAAATGTCTATAAACAAATTACAATATCGCAGAAAAGCCACCAAGCTAAAAGAAAAGGGTCTAAGGCCCAAACATGGCCTACAAAGTATAACATACATACAAGGGTGCCACGCACCGACAACTAACAGGAATCCTAAAACATAAAGGGAAACTCAACAAGTCACCGGTGTCCACAAGACTCCTCCTCAGCAAACACAACGTCCTCTGCAACAAGCTCTGGCTCGACAACTAACATGCGACACCCAAAGAGAAAGGGGCACATGTCAGCAAGTCTGAAAAGACTTGAGCAAGGAAACTGAAAGGAAGGTAAACTAGCAACCTAGCAGTTATAGTATGCATGACATGGCAGTTATAACATGAGTGCACAGGCAAGACATGGCGAGACAATAAGTACAAGAGAACAACTATCGGGACAAGACAAGAGTAGCCAAGCTACTAACAATCTCAATCAATTCACTAGTCATGTTTCACTGTTGTTTGTAGATGTTTACGCCTTACAGCTGAATGGTATAACATTCACGCTGATTGGCCGCTTAACACTACCCCACCCCAGAGTTTACGCCTTACAACTGCAGTTGCTGATTAGGCAGACCCCCAGTTGAATGACCGCTTAACTCTTACCCCATCCCACACGTAAACAAGCCAGGGTCCCTGTACATGAGCCCAGCAAGTGAGCCAGGGTTACCCCGCACGGGAGCTTGTTTTCCTAGTTCACAATTCAATATCGAGCGTTGGGGTTAGCAACTCATTATGCTCGCTTCTAGTCACGAGCCAGGAAACACAAGTATGGCGTAGGGGACATCTAGCCTCAATATCGAGCGTTGGGGTTAGCAACTCATTTTGCTCTCTTCTGGTCATGAGCCAGGAACTATCAGTTTTGTAGCGTGAGCTACACATTCACGATGAACAATCGATGTATGCAATGTCATGAACAGATATTCGCGTACCGTTAATTGTATTTAAACATAACAGGCAAAATGCAATGACATGAACAATATTCGGGTACCGTTAATTGTAATTAAACATTGACATACAAGCATGATAAGGGTGACGGACCAAGCTTCGTTGTCAAGCTAGGTCAATGGCGTCTAGACGGCTATCCTTTCACCGTCTAGTCTCTTTTACGCTAAAACAAGGAAATGGCCTAAGACATGGCCCAAATCAAGAGATGCAAGTTTCACTTGCCTAGCACCAGGGATGACGATCACGAAGGTTCGTCTCACGGATGCTAAACTACGGGGAAATCGCTGTTATGGAGAAACAATCATCAAAACACAAGAAATCTCATTAGGGTTCCACAAAACACAACGGGTTATGAAAACTTCAAGAGATCGATTTATTACCGTGAGGAAGCGGAAGAAACACTCCGGAGAACCTAAGGACCAGATCTGGAAACGAATGGAGAAGTTTGGAGAACTAGGGTTTTTGGGGGATTTTGGGGGTTTGATGGAGATTTGGGGAAGATGAGAGGTAGAATGTGTTGAGGGATGGTTTGGATGATGGAGGATGAGCTTGGAATGGAGGAATAAGGGTTTGAGGAAGATGGGGGCTCAATGGGGGAGAAACTAGGGTTTTGGGTCGAGTGGAGGAAGAATAAAACGTTTGGGAGGGGTTTAAATAGGATGGGCTGGCGGCTGCCCAGAAATTAGGGTTTTAACACAGATTAGTCGGTCAAAGAGCAACCACTGACCGACTAGTTTGGGAACTAGTCGGTCGGTTGACCAACGCAAACCGACTAAGTGTAAACAGTAACTCCTGTGTAATGCCCTACAAGCTACTGCACAAGTACTAGAGGGGGGGTGAATAGTACTTTAAAAATAACAATGAGTATAATTCCAAATTATAGTGCAAACAACTACCAAATCAATTTGCGGAAGCTTAAATTGAATGACAACAACAAAATTAACAATGCTAACAAAAGATGTTAATGGGTTCGGATCCACCCAAGTCTCCCCGACTTGTTCCCGGTGATCCTACGTCCCAACCACCCGGATCCCCTCTGGATACTTAGGTTAGAAACCCTAACCCAAGATTTCCACTATGAATATCTTGTGAAAAACCTTCACAAGATCAAATCATACAACAATGGCAATAGTGAATCCCACAACCTGGGATCACAACCTTCTCTCACAACCGAGAGAATCAACAAGCAATATAAATGAGTTTATATTGAAATAAACAAACTTACCACAAAATCCTATACCTTGAGTTTTTCTTACCAAATAGGTGAAAGGAAGGATTTGAGGAAGATGAAGTCACCAAGACCTAGCACCAAGGAAATGACCAGCAATAGGTGCCTAGGAGAGATTTGGAGACTTGATTCAAGCTAGAGCTTGAAGGGCTCACCAAGAACAAACTTCTCTCAAGATGGATTCTAGATCTAGAATGTGAGAGAATGGGTTTCTTGTGAGGAAGAGAGCTTTGGAAATGAGTGAGAATGGCTATCTCTTTCTATCTCAATGAATCTCTTAATGGCAGCTCTAACCTAGATAGAAATGACCTAGGTTCGTATTTATAGGGTCCCATAAAAACAACTTAGGTCAATTTCCAACGGATAGAAATCTGAGGAAACTAGTCGGTCAAAGAACAACCACTGACCGACTAGTTCATCAACTAGTCGGTCAATCAAACAACATGGACCGACTAAGAGAGGAACTGAGAAGAGATAGAAATTCAGACCTAGAAATCTAGTCGGTCCAAGAAGACTTTCTGACCGACTAGTTTCACAACTAGTCGGTCAGTCAGTGAACGTAGACCGACTAAGAGGCAAAATGAAATAGTCTGAATACAAATTGACTTAGTCGGTCCAAGAACAAAAGTTGACCGACTAGATTGTCAACTAGTCGGTCACCAAACGTTCTTAGACCGACTAACGATAAACAGTAGCTTAGGAGAAATTTAGCATGAACAGTAAGTCACAACTAGTCGGTCAAAGAAGCATCACTGACCGACTAGTTCACAAACTAGTCGGTCGGTGAGTCAACGTAGACCGACTAACTGTAAACAGTAAGATGCAAGAAATTAAGGAAGCAAACTAGTCGGTCCAAGAAGAGTTGCTGACCGACTAGATCACCATCTAGTCGGTCAGTACTTCTTCTTGTACCAACTAACATGCACAAACAAGTCCGAATCGAAGCGCGACGCTTCGAGGAAGTTAGAATGAACTTGTACTAAGATCCTAGAGCTACGATATGAGCGTTATGAAGTTAGAATCGTAAGATATACTCAAGGCTTAACATTCTATAGATCGAAGCTAAAAGACTATAAATAAAACCTTAAAGAATGGTCTTCGAGAGCTTCGATTAATTCTTCATGACTTCCAAAACGGCGCAAGAGCTTCAACGAAGCTTTAGGCATGAATACGTGCTTTGAGAAGTCTTGAGATATCGCTTTGAATGTTCTTGAGATTTTTGCGACGATCTCCAATACTGCGCTCACAAATTGTTAGTTCATGAATTATTTATGTTTGCTCATCATCCAAAACCAAATTCGGGGAGTCCAATATTCAACATCCTGTACAGAAATAGGATTTAGATTTAGTCGGTCAAGGAACAACTACTGACCGACTAGTTTCTCATCTAGTCGGTCGACGAACGTTCTTAGACCGACTAAGAATGAACAGTAACTCGGCTGTACAGAAGAACTAGGAATTAGTCGGTCTGAGTACAAAACTTAACCGACTAGTTTGACAACTAGTCGGTTGAAAGATGAACTTAGACTGACTAAACAGATACAGTAACTTAAGTAAAATCAATCCAAGGAACTAGTCGGTTTGAGTAGAGTTGCCGACTGACTAGATCTCAATCTAGTCGGTTGGTTCCCCTTCTTGAACCAACTAAGATGCACTAAAAGTGCCGATTCGAAACGCAGAGCTTCGGGAAGATTCCTATGGCATCTAAGATCACTCTAACTCTGAGATATGTGCGATTTGAAGTTCGTCACGAATGACTTACTCCGAAATCGACGATCGAAGGAAGAAGCTAGAAAATCACGACGAAACGATCGAAAGTGAAAGCTATGGCGACGAAAACCACACATCCAAGGAGAAAATCCACCAAGCATATATTTTAATATAGATAATCCAATTACATGAAAACCAGTCGTTACACTCATCCCCTTGTTTTATTGGTTCGGCCTTTGCTTGGAATTTTTGAGGGTGTGCGGCTCTTCTTTTTTGTTGCCTTGGGAGTTAATTTTCGGCCCTGACTTTTGTGTTGCCCTTTGCTTTATCCTTTCATTAGCAAAATAATCCTTAAATGATGTGCACAGATTCCTTTTTTTGTGCTTGGCTTCAATTGCACTCAACCATCACATGCATCTTGCGTCAGGTTCTTGCAAAACAAAAAGGGATAAAAGTTAGTGATTTAGCCAATTAATTATGTGATGCTTCTTACCCTTTTTTGCTTTATTTTTGTGAGCAGAGGATTTCGGCTGACTATGTTTCCCTTTGATCACTTTTCCAAGCCCCTGGTTACTTGCGTCCTTTTCTCCTTGCTACTTGATAGTCAATGTTTACGGCTAGGCAATGGGAAGAGATCTGTACTTGGTTGTTTGCGTGAATTGCTTGCTCTGGAGAAGAAACCCGCCCGGCTCTCTTTCTTTGTATATCACCGGATTTTGCTTTGCCGTGATTAAATCTGTTTTTGGCCGACCTATTCTCCTTTTGGAAGCCGCATGCAATGAAGGCGTTGAAACGCTCTGCAATTTGTGCTTGGAAGAAAAAATCGGCAGTCGCCCCCTCTTCTCAAAGTTTCGGCTACCTCTTCTTTGGGTGATTGCCGCATGTTTCTTCAACCTTAGAAGATGGGTTTTTATAGGGTGATGCTAGGGTGATGCGTTTACGGGGAATCCTATTTTGAATAGGAGTTTAAAGATTTCGTTCTATCACTTTGCACCACAAATAGGAGATATGATTTGATCAAGTTGGGATTTGATAGCAATTCAAATTGGATATGAAATTGAAATTAATCTCTAATTGATTTGACCAAATCCCAAGTTGATTCTATCTCCCTGCATGTTGACCAAGTCAAATCGCTTTGTGTATAGCAATTCCTCCACCGGTTGACAAAGTCATCACTTTGAGAATTTACCGCTTTGCCATTCCTGAAACACACTTAGCACATACGTTAAATAGTTCGCACACGTTTGTCATCATCAAACCAAAGATCCTAGATCATTGCATCCAACAATCTCCCCTTTTTGGTGATGACAAACCCATAAAAGATTTGAGCTATAGGTATGAGTGTGTGAAATGTGTTGAAGGGTGTAATGCAAGAATCGTGGAATGAGATATTCAAGTATTACAACATAGCATGCACAACATTATTGCTCCCCCTTCTCTCAAGCTCCCCCTTCAACATTTATCAAGCTCCCCCTTCAACATATAATACCGACATCAAATCTGTCAAACTTTTCTTTCTCCCCCTTTGTAATCACCAAAAGTGGATTAATGAAGTCACCAAAAATATCCCATGTAAAAATAAACCATTATTAAATGTAGCGAGCAATTTGCATGAGTTTTCCAAAAAATAGACAATCCAAGCTCATAGAAATTTCATAACAAGACTTCTCCAGCTTTATGTAAGTGTAGTGATATAGATAATAAAGTACAAGAGGAGATTCAATTTCAGAAAATCAACCAAATCAATCCACATTTTCCAATTTTTCATGAATATCACTAGGATTGATTTTTCCCACCTCATCAAAGATGAGTTCAAGTTACCAAACCCCCAAAACATGGCCTAAAAGGACTTTTAAATGTGGGGTGGCATTGCTTGACGAGTTATATACACCAACGCTAATGATTACCCATGTAG
>JAULAV010004019.1:0-69814 GCA_030789695.1 Scilla litardierei | reverse complement strand
CCACGTGGTAAGTTACCGTTATGAATTCTTACCTACCCTTGCTGACTGTGCAACAGTCGACTGTGGTTTCTTTAACAGTCGACTTTCGCAAGTTCAGATTCTATCCGTTGAGAATTTTCTCACGGATTCCAAAAGAGTTTTTGCCTAAACTATTTTGTGGATTTGAGAAACCTATAAATGGGGCTTCTACTGTTCCATTGAGAGGTTACCAATTCTTCCAAGTTTTCATCTCAAGCTTTCATTCTAAAGTTTAAAGCTCTCAAATCCAAAGCCCTAAGAATTCCAAATCTTTGATCTCTTGCTCTCCAACCAAGAACCAAAGAGTGATCCTCTAGGCAATTGGTGCAGTCAAGAGAAAGTGCTTTCTCCTCTCTTCCATGGGAGTCTTCAACACACAACACACCACTCCTTCAAGTTCTACTTCAAGGCATAGGTGATTGTAAGTGTTGCTTTCATATTTCATTATTTTCGTATATTAAATTTTCTCTCGGGTTGTGAGAGCGGTTTGCTTGCTCCCAAATTGTGGGAGTCAAGTACATCAATTGTATTCGATTTCACTTGTAGGGTTGCTACAAGTGGGTTTTAAGGAAACCTCAAGTTAGGGTTCTAACTTGAGTATCAAGAGGTATCCGGGTGGAAGGGACGTATGATTATCGGGAACAAGTCGGGAAGTGACTTGGGTAATCCGAACCCTAGAAACATAATTGTGTTTGCATTTTTTTCTTATTTGGGTTTATTTCTAATTCCGCACTATATTGTTGGTTAGCATTTTAATTTGGTGTAACAATCGTTTTAAATTGCTTAAACACTATTCAACCCCCCTTCTAGTGTTTTCTCCATAGACTTGATCCTTACAATTGGTATCAGAGCAAGGTTATACCTATGGCATCCAACAACAACAACGTTCCTCCGTCGACTTCGTACAACAATCATGATCGTGATGGAGCATCCACACTTTTCGAAGGTCAATCTACGGTACTTCCTCCACGTTTCAATGGTACTAATTTTGTCTATTGGAAGTGTAGGATGGAGACGTTCCTTAGGAGTGCTTCTCTTTGGATCACCCTCCACAAGGAGTACGTCGAGCCCACCGAAGAGGATTTCGAGAAATGGACGTCTTTCGAGAAGTCCGCCGAAGTCAACAATGCTAAAGCAATGAATGCTCTTCATTCTGCGTTGGACCCGAATGAGTTCAACAAGATATACATATGTAAGGGTGCATATCAAATTTGGAACCATCTCATCGTTACCCATGAGGGAACGAATAAGATAAAACTTTCAAAGTTATATGTTGCCGTGCAAAACTTCAATTTGTTTTATATGCAGGAGAATGAGAGCATTGCATCGATGTACGGACTCTTTACCGACATCACAAATGAATTGGAAGCCCTTGGCCAAAAATATACCGAAGCTGAAAAGGTAAGGAAGATCATCATGGGAATGACCTCCAAGTGGGAAAAGAGAGCGATCGTCATCGAGGAGGTCAATGATCTGAAGAATTACACAGTTGTGAATCTTATCAGAACTCTCATGTCTTATAAGGTAATACGAAAGAACCGATTAAAGATTCGAGCTATGGTAAATCCTTCGGAGGCCAAGAAGAAGGCTTTGGCATTCAACGCCAATTCGTCATCCTCCGATAGTGAAGATTCGGAAGATGAGATGGATTTGGGTGAAATGGCCCAAATGGCGAAGAGGTTCCAACGCTTCTTTCGCAAAGGTAAGTTTTCCTCCAACAAATGTTTTGAGTCTACTAATGCTACTTCCTCTCTTTGTTTTAAGTGCAATAAGCCAGGGCACATCAAGAGGGATTGCCCAATGCTAAAGAACAAAGAGAAATGGAAGGCACCTAAGTACCACAAGTCCGACAAGAACAAGAGAGACAAGAAGAAAAGACTCGTAGGTACCTTCGATGACTCAAGTGAGGACTCATCAAGCGATTCCGATGATGAGAAGGGTGAGAGCACCCACATGTGCTTCATGGCCCGAGAGGATCCACTCTCAGATGAGAGTGATTCCGACACAGATGAAACCGAAGTAACAATGGATGAACTTCATATTGCAAATGAAGAATTATTTGCTAAATATCAATCTTTAATGCTTAGATATTCTAGCTTAAAGAAATCGAATATTAGCAAGTCATCCATTCCATGCATTATCAACAATGACACCATTGTTGATACTTTAACTCTTGAGAAAGCAAACTTAGCTTCTCAAAATATCACCTTGAGAGATGAGGTGAATAACCTCAAATCTCAAATAGATCAAACACATCCAACGGATAATATTGTTCTAGTCACACGTCACACACAATTGGGTTTAGAGAATGATTGTCTTAAAACCCAAGTGCACGAGCTCAAAACACGGGTGTCCACCTTGGATACCAATATTTCTTCTCTAAAGGAGAAATATGAGCTCATGTCCTCCCGTATTGTGAGATTCAATAAGGGAAAAGGGACAACTGGATGATTTGCTAGCAAACCAATTTCTGGCCACACATCGTGTTGGTCTTGGGTTTGTGAATGCGAATGCATCCAATGCTCGCACCTCCTATAGTGGGGTCACTATAGACTTTGTGAGGCCTTCCTCCGGTGCATCCACAAGTGGTGTCAAAGACACTATAGGTATCAAACCTACCAAGAAAGTCACCACTTCACCTTCTCTTCCTTTTGGCAAGAAACCCACTAAGGGTGGAAACCAAAAGCAAGGCCATGCTTACATGTACACTAACACTCATCCACGTAGGAAACCTCCTACTTCACAAATGGATAATTATGATACTTTTTATGCTCCACACCCACGGACACGTACAAAACCACACATGAGAAATACTCATGTACGTGCTCCTATACACCCGTATGCACATACGCATCATACTTACATGTATGCACATCCTCCGCATGTCATGCATGATCCATATGCTTCATACAACATGCATGCTCCCAAGCATACATATCATTCTCGTATGTACAATGCATATCCACCACCACATATTTATGCTAGAAACCATGTTCCTAATAAGTATACACCACATAGAAATTCAACAAGTATGCATGCAACTAGGAAAAGGACTCCCAAAAGATACATCATTTGGGGTCCTAAGAACACTAGCCTAAATGATAGGAATGCTTATGTTGATTCCTATTTTCATGATGTAATTAGTAATGGTAATTATGTTGGGAAGCGGAAGTCCACTTGGACTTGGCTTTCAAAGGGCTAATCCCCTTGGACCCAACAAACATTGGGTACCATAAGCTTATGGTATATTATATAGGTACCCAAGAGAAAGAAGAAGAGCAATAAAGGTCATATTAGCTCTAAAGGGAAAGGATGGATTCTCGATAGTGGTTGCTCTAAACATATGACGGGAGATCCCTCATTACTCTCCGAAGTGATTAGCATCAAGGATGGTGCAACAGTCACTTTTGGAGGTAATCAAAAGGGAACCATCATTGGAGTAGGTATTATTGGTAATCCTTCAAAACCCTTAATTACTAACGTTTATCTTGTTAGTGGTTTGTGTCATAATCTCATTTCCATTAGTCAACTTTGTGACAAAGGTTACAAGGTTAACTTTGGAGAAGGATTGTGTACTATTGTTGAGTGTGATTCAAATGCTTTATTTTCCGGTATTAGGCGTAAAAATATTTTTTATTTGAGCTTGCCTAAAACCGTAGAACATTGCTTTGTTGTTAACACAAGTGAACAACTACTATGACATCTCTGTTTTGGTCATGTTCACTTCAAGCACTTATATAAGTTAGCTAAGCATGATCTAGTCAAAGGTTTTCCTAAAATTGCTTTTAATAAGAAAAAATTTTGTGATGCATGTCAAAGAGGTAAACTTAGGAAATCATCTTTTAAGCTTAAAGAAGGGATTACTTCTAAGAGGCCCCTAGAACTTCTTCATCTAGATTTGTTTGGGCCAACTAGAACCGCTTCTTTAGGTAATGCTCATTATGGATTAGTTGTCGTTGACGATTTTTCTAGATTTACTTGGTTTCATTCTTAACTAATAAGAATGAAGCTTATGAAGAGTTTACCAAATTTGCAAAGAAGATTCAGAATCTCTTAGGATCAACCATTATCACTATCCGTAGTGATCATGGAGGAGAATTTGAGAATGAATCTTTTACTAAGTTTTGTGATGACACCGGGATAACTCATAACTTTTCCTTCCATCGGGCACCACCACAAAATGGTATTGTAGAGAGAAAGAATAGGACTCTTATTGAGTGTGCACGCACTATGCTCCATGATAGTCATCTTGGACTACAATTTTGGACAGAGGCCGTGCACACAGCATGTTATGTGCTAAATAGGATCCTAGGGAGACCCCGGACGAACAAAACTCGTTTTGAGTTGTTTTATATCAAAAAGCCTCAAGTAAAATATTTTCGTGTTTTTGGTTCAAAATGTTTTATCAAGAACACTTTCGGTAATCTAGATAAATTTGAGCCAAGATCCGATGAATGAATTTTTGTTGGATATTCCACAAGTAGCAAAGCCTACCGGATATACAACAAAACTTCTTCAACGATTGAGGAGTCACTACACGTTTCATTTAATGAAGATTTTGAATTTCCTCATGTTGAGGATGATAGTGTAGATGTTATTTGTGATACTCTTAGTAATGTTAAGATCAATGATTCGATTATTGAGACTAACAATACTAACGAAATTGTTGAAGATGTTCTAAGTGATGCGGGTATACCCAAAGCTTATCCGACCGTTCTCAACCATCCCCATAGCCAAATTATTGGAGATATTGGTGTGGGTGTTCGAACGAGGTCGAGGATTGAAGAATTCTCTCATTGCGCATTTGTCTCTACCATTGAGCCAAAGAACATCCAAGAAGCTTGTGAGGATAGCTCTTGGATAGTGGCAATGGAAGAAGAACTAATGCAATTCAAGAGAAATGAAGTTTGGGAACTCGTTCCTCTTCCAAGTGGTCACCAAGTCATTGGGACCAAATGGATCTTCAAGAACAAGACGGATGAGAACGAGGTGATCACAAGGAACAAAGCAAGGTTAGTAGCTCAAGGCTACCTGTAAGAGGAATGTATTGATTTCGAAGAATCTTTTGTCCCCGTAGCTAGATTAGAAGCTATTATGTTGCTTTTATCTTTTGCATCCCATAAGAATTTTAAACTATTTCAAATGGATGTTAAAAGTGCATTTTTAAATGGGTTTGTCAATGAAGAAGTTTATGTTTCACAACCTCCCGGTTTTATTCATGAAAAATTTCCAAATCATGTTTTCAAACTTAAGAAAGCAATGTATGGCTTGAGACAAGCTCCTAGAGCTTGGTATGATCGACTCAAGACTTTTCTTTTGAATTTAGGTTTTAAAATGGGAGAAGTTGATTCTACACTCTTCATTAAAGATCATGAAAATGACATTCTCTTGATTCAAGTTTATGTAGACGATATTATTTTTTGTTCTACTAACTTTAATCTTTGTCAAGAATTTTGTAAGTCAATGAAGGATGAATTCGAGATGAGCCACATGGGAGAGCTCATGTATTTCATTGGACTGCAAATTCGACAAATGGAGAATGTCACCTTCATACATCAGACAAAGTACACATGGGAGCTTATAAATCGATTTGGGATGGAATCGTCGTCAAGCAAACGGACTCCCATGAGTACTACTACCCACCTTCACAAAGATGAAAACAGAAAAGATGTAGACGTTCGTCTATATCGAGGTATGATCGGTAGCTTACTTTACTTAACTGCTAGTAGGCCCGATATCATGTTTTCCGTATACTTGTGTGCTAGATATCAAGCTAGACCTAAGGAGTCACACTTGATTGCGGTTAAACGAATATTTCGTTATCTCAATCAATCTCTAGATTATGGGTTAATTTATCCTAAATCTAGAACATATGAGTTAATCTCATATAGTGATGCCGACTTTGCCTGCCGGATGCAAGTCCGACAGGAAAAGTACTAGGGGCACTTGCCATTTTCTAGGAAATTCCTTAGTTTCTTGGTTTTCTAAGAAACAGAATTCGGTATCATTATCCACGACTGAAGCGGAATATATTACCGCGGGTCTTGCATGTGCACAAGTTCTTTGGATGAGACACACTATTATGGACTATGGTGTCAATTGTGATACTTGCTCGATCATGGTTGATAACTAAAGTGCAATATGTCTTTCCAAGAATCCGATACACCACTCCCGTACCAAACACATAGATGTGAGACACCATATAGTGATGCCGACTTTGCCTACCGGATGATCATGTAGCTAAGAAGGACATCATCTTAAAGTAGATTGAAACCGAAAAACAAATTGCCGACATCTTCACAAAACCTCTTAAAGAAGATTCATTTGTGAGGTTGCGTGGAGAATTAGGAATTATGGGTGAATCTGAAATCTAGAAGCTCAACTTTCATGTTATAATACCTTTGAGCTCATGTCATCACATTGTCTTTCTTCTTTTGATATATGCTATATATGTGTTTAAGAAAGGCAATTGCGATTTATGTGATTTCATGATTTCTTTAAGATTGATCTTAGAGATTTGTGTTTAAATTGATTTATCGTATTACATTGTTTTTATGATAAGTTTGTGATTAGAGTATAGGTCCTAGGGTGAGTGTTCTTATTCTCTGGATTTGTATCTCACTGTGCATTTTTGGACCAGGACAGACGACTGTCTTTCCTTCGACAGTCAACTGCCCTACTCTACTTTTCTTTGTCAGAAATTTGTATCTTTCGCACAGTCGATTAATGACTGTTTTCTAGTCGACTGTTATTTTAACAGGTGACTAAACTTTAGTCATCAGGCGACTGTTTCTCTTTGTCGAAATTTTACAGTGCTCTCTGTCTTTTTGATGAAGTTTATTGATTCTCGGTCAGTCGACTGTTGTGTATAGTACAGTCGACTGTCTTTCGGACAGATGACTGTCTGTTACTCAACAGTCGACTGTCTGTCATCCTTAGCTTAATTTTTTTCACTTCATCCAGTCGACTGAATTTTGTTCATCAGTCGACTGTCTACTGTTGTAACGGTTCTCTGCTTTGATCTGACCGTCGATTCTTTGATCCAACGGCCCAGATTTATTCCCTCTTTCATTTATACCTCGAGCCAGTTCATTTCGACTCTTGTTTTTCTCTCTCCTCGACTGAAATTCACTCAACTTCCCGCTCGAAATCTCCTGTTGATCTCTCTTCTGATCTTCTTCGTGGCAAATCTGTTCTTCCTCCCTCGTGTGGTTGCTCGTGTTTGCTCGCGTGTTGTCGTTTTCTCACCGGAATCTTGCATGTGCTTACTTGACCTAATCGTCCGTTTTGAGTAAGCTCATGGATCCTTTCAGTGTTCTGTTTCCTAATGCATCTTTAGATTTCCTCAATGATCCGGCTCCTTCGTCTCAACCCGCCGATCCGGTTCCGACCTCGCCTCCATCTTCTGGAGATTTTCTCCATATCACTGTCGGTGACCCCATCCCGTCTGAGAATACTGCTGAACACACTTCTCAACCAGCTGATCCTCCTCCTCGTTCTCCACCGTCCATTCCCCTCGAGGATTTTCTTCTTGGTCGGCTGTGTGACCGTGTCACCGCTCTAGAGAAACTTTCCAATTCTATGGAAGAGAAGCTCAATCTTCTTTTGGAGCTTCAGTACAAATCCTTTTTACGTCATGGATTTCCCATCCCCGCCGAGCTTCAGGCTCTGGTTTCCAAGTCTGAGGACACTGCCCCTACTCGTGTTCCTCCTCCTCCAGGCTTTGTGCATGTACCCTCTTTGGTCCAGACCCCTGTTCTTTCTCCTGCGAAATCGTCTACCGCTCGTGCATCGTCTTCAAAGAGGAAGACTTCTGCTTACCCTACCCGACGCTCTTCCAGGCTCTTGTTCCGTTCTTCTGGACATCCTTCGGACCTTTCCATCATTCACATTGACTGACGATGCAGCTGTTGCTTGTTTGCTCACTCATCTGACGACCTAGATTCTATTTTGGTTTGTTTTTTATTAGGATGAGTGGGTCTTCACTGTGTTTGATGGATTTAGAGTGTATCTGGATGATGTTATGGATATTTTGTATGATGATGTATGATGGTATCATGATGTATTTTGTGTGTGATCATGATGTATTATTTTTGTTGGACATGGTGATGTCCATCTGATATGTACTCACATATTTGATATATATATTTGATGTTGCTGTTTAATCATGTCTCACACCTCGTATAATTGATTATCTTATCTGTGTGATGTTTGCCATATTGTCTCCATGAATGATTTATTCTGTTATGATGTGCTTGTGAGACAATATAGGATTTGATATTGATTTATTCATGCTATCTCTGATGTGATGCATTTTTGAAACTATTTTTGTTTCGTATATCTAAAATGTTGATATTGGACTTCAATTCCTCTATTCACATAAGTATATGATGTGCTTTTATGAGTTTTTGATTCCATATATCTTTATACTCCTTGATTGTTGTTAGTTCGTATTTAGTACGATTATTGTTGTTGTTATTTACTCCCACCTTTTTGGATAATGACATAGGGGGAGAGAAATAAACATACAAGATTCATAATGAATGTGCTAAGTATGTTCTAACACTTTGAATCTAAGATTGAAGTTGCCTTAGATTCAGGAGGAGTAAGATTACAATGAATAGGGATTTTAATTCCTAGATTTCTTGATTTAAAATCATACGTATCTTACTCATTTGCTTCAATTGATATGTACATGCCCTAATATTTGTTGACTAACTTGATTGGCATCTATGTTGGGGGAGTAAGTTTTCGTAAGCACAATTATTTATCTTTTTTTGTTTAAATTTGTTTGTCATCATCAAAAAGGGGGAGAATATTGAGTATTGGACTTCTCCCTACTTGGTGTTAATGATGAGCAAACATAAATACTTGTCACTAATCCCCTATTTACAGTTAATCCATTGCCTAAGCTATTTATGAAGATCTACTTGCAATGGATGACACTCAAAGTTGATTGAAGGCAAATGATATGGATTGTATGATCGTTGATGATGATTGAAGCTCCATGAAGTCTTCAAGCTTATAGGATGGATAGAAGAGAGAATTCGTCAATGTAATTTTCTTTTATCTCTTCTAGTATGTAGCTTAGCAGTAGAACATTGATGGAGCACTCACACACATCATCATTTCAGTCTTAGGACATTATTAGATCAATTGTCCTTTGACCTCAATCCATTTCTTAAGTGACTGTGCTTGGATTGTTTATAACAGTCGACTGATGAACGTTTTACAGTCGTCTGTCTCAAAAACAGTCGACTGTGTTTTGCTCTACAGTCGCCTGTTATGCACAAACTTTTACAATCTAGTTTTGGGCCTCTCTGTTTATTCGCACAGGCTACTGATGAACGATTCACAGGCGCCTGTCCAAGTGACAGTCGACTGTGTTTTGTAATTCAGTCGCCTGTTTTTCTTTTGCCCAAAACTTCGTTGATCTGACTTTTACGACCAGTCGACTATTATTGTATATATAGTCGACTGTACCTTGGATCAGTCGACTATGTATGCTTCAACAGTCGTCTGTCTGAGAGCCAATTTATTGACTCAGCTCTCTGGAAATTCTCAGAGTATTTGACAGTCGTCTGTATAAGGATTTACAGTCGCCTGTTCTGATTAACAGTCGACTGTATTATCTGCATCCGTCATCTGTCCTGTTATCTTACAGGATTTTCAGATTTCATTCAACTTACCATCTCTCGACCAGTCGCCTGTAGAAGGATTTATAGTCACCTGTTGGTTTAACAGTCGACTGTCTTTGCTTCATCAGTCGACTGTCCACGTGGTAAATTACCGTTATGAATTCTTACCAACCTATGCTGACTGTGCAACAGTCGACTGTGGTTTCTTCAACAATCGACTGTCGCGAGTTTAGATTCTATTCGTTGAGAATTTTCTCACGGATTCCAAAAGATTTTTTGCCTAAACTGTTTTGTGGATTTGAGAAACCTATAAATGGGGCTTCTACTGTTCCATTGAGAGGTTACCAATTCTTCCAAGTTTTCATCTCAAACTTTCATTCTAAAGTTTAAAGCTCTCAAATCCAAAGCCCTAAGAATTCCAAATCTTTGATCTCTTGCTCTCCAACCTATAACCAAAGGGTGATCCTCTAGGCAATTGGTGCAGTCAAGAGAAAGGGCTTTCTTCTCTCTTCCAAGGGAGTCTTCAACACACACAACACACCACTCCTTCAAGTTCTACTTCAAGGTATAAGTGATTGTAAGTGTTGCTTTCATATTTCATTATTTTCGTATATTGAATTTTCTCTCGGGTTGTGAGAGCGGTTTGCTTGCTCCCAAGTTGTGGGAGTCAAGGACATCGATTGTATTCGATTTCACTTGTAGGGTTGCTACAAGTGGGTTTTAAGGAAACCTCAAGTTAGGGTTCTAACTTGAGTATTCGGAGGTATCCGGGTGGAAGGGACGTAGGATTACCGGGAACAAGTCGGGATGTGACTTGGGTAATCCGAACCCTAGAAACATAATTGTGTTTGCATTTGTTTCTTATTTGGGTTTATTTCTAATTCCGCACTATATTGTTGGTTAGCATTTTAATTTGGTGTAACAATCATTTTAAATTGCTTAAACACTATTCAACCCCCCTTCTAGTGTTTTCTCCATAGACAAGATCCTTACAGAGATGGTGACAATGCCGATGCTGGGTGGCACCGGTGTTGCTACTCCGGTCGATGGCCAGAGTGAAGGAGGCCGGGGGGTTGAAAAGAGAGAGGGAGAGAGACATTGGGGGGGAGAGAGAGAGAGAGAGAGAGAGAGAGAGAGAGAGAGAGAGAGAGAGAGAGAGAGAGGCGGAGGGCGGACCGAGTCGGCGGCGGTGGCGGTGCTCGGGGGGGGGGAGTGGGGGGGCGACGGCGAGGAGGAGGTCGAGTAGGTGCTAGGGCAGGGATGGGGAGCTCGGGGAGATTGGGGTTGAGTCCGGGTTGGATTTGGGTCGAATGAGATTTGGTTTGTTATAAACCGAGTCGATCTCGGTTTAAAATGTGGGCCCGGTTGTGTAAGTGACTGGTCAGGCCGAGAGCGATGGCTACTCGGTCGAGTAAGATAAGATTAAAATAATTTCAAAATTACGCTCAAAAATTATGCCCTATTACTTGACCGAGCTGCTTACTCAGCTCGGACGAGCTGAATTAAAATAAAGCGATGTTTTCAGCTCTCTATTGCTTTCCTTGCAGCTCGGCCGAGTAGGGTGGCTACTCGGTCGAGTGATTTTAGCTTTCCAGAGCACCCTTTTAGCATTTTTGGGACTCTCCATGCAGCTCGACTGAGTATGGTAGCTACTCGGTCGAGTCGAATTAGAAACAGAGTGCTTTTTTGACCTTTTTGGGCTCTGTCTGTAGCTTGACCGAGTAGGGAGCTACTCGTCCGAGTCACAATTAATTTCCAGAGCCACTTTTTGCCTTCATCTCCAGCTTTCTGCAGCTCGTATTGTAGCTCGACCGAGTCGTAATTAATTTCCAGATGCTGTTTTTGCCTGTTTTCTCCAATTCCCTGCAGCTCAACCGAGCAGGGTAGCTACTCGGCCTAGTTGCCTGTAACTTTTTCCCCCAAGCTTGTATTTCTCTTAGGTGCTCTTTCCTTGGATCCTTCTCCTTGTTTTCATCGTTTGTCGCACTCTCTTTATTGTTCAACCTGTAGAAGAGGGAACTCATCAAATTTTTGTTTTTTCGTATTTTCTTAGAATTAAAAGCGTATTTATTTTGTTTTTGAATAAGAAAAGAAAAACAAAAAGGAAAAATGAAAGCTAAGGGACAGAAAGTCGGGTTGCATCCCGACAAGCGCTTGTTTTAAGTCGTAAGCTCGAATCCCGCCAGATTTTCAACGAAAGATGTTGGGTGCATGCGAAATACGCCCGTCATGCTTTCCGATGATCCCGTGTGGTGCGATTTTGCATGCCTCTTCACATCGGCCTTCAGCGGCCAATGAGATCGTAGCCTCCGATTCTTGATGGCACAAAAATATGTCCGGGGTCTCCTCATCAAGGACTCGTTGATAGGCGGCCACCGCTTTGTTGTATACGACGTTGCCGTCGTGATCCAAGCTTGTCTTCGTCGGATCTTTAATAATCTACTCCAAGGTATGCTCATGTGTAGCCTCGTCCTCCAAGAGATCAAAGTAATTAGCGTCTTCCAGCGGTGGGCGTTCCCTCATAGGCTTTTGCAAGCGGAATTGGACATCTATATCTCCCACGTTCATAGATAGCGTTCCTTCGCAGACGTCAATTAAGACACCGGCCGTCGCCATGAATGGACAACCCAAAATGATCTGCAAACTACCTTTCTCTGGCATGTCCATAATAATAAAATCTACCGACACACATAGCCCAGGCGGAATTTGAAGGATTATGTCATGTGCGATGCCTATCAGATATGTAATGGAGTGGTCTGCCAATTGGATGTTCATATCGGTAGGCTCAAGCTCCGTTCCGGTATTTAGCCTCTGAATGATGGAGAGCGACATTAGACTAATGCTTGCTCCTAAGTCGATTAACGCTATACTAATAGGGGTGCTGCCAACGGCGCACGACACCGTGAAACTCCCTTGATCCGACAACTTCTTCGGTATATGATTCTTAATAACGGAGGTACAATTGCCCAAAATTTTTACCTCCTCTTGCTTATGCTTCCCCGTAATGAGATCCTTTAAGAATTTGGCATACGTGGGAATTTCAGTAATAGCATCCATGAAGGAAATGTTCAGTTGTATACCTTTTAGGAGCTCGGAAAGCTTTGCGTATTTCTTCTCCACCTTCACTAGAGCCAACCTTTGGGGATATGGAGGTGGAGGTCGGATCGCTTTGTCTTTGTCGGCATCCTTTGGAATAGGATTGTTGGAAGTAATAGTAACGTCCACCAGTGCCGTAGCGCTAGTAGGTGAAGTAGATGGCGAAGTCTCCTTTTCTCCAATAGCATGAGGCTCCTCTATAGCATTTTCCTCGTCATTGTCAGTGGTAGTATCTTCTCTATCTCGAGCATGGGTAGACGACTTTCGGCTCGAGTTGTTGGAAACCGGCACCATGACGGCGTCGGTAGTATTTACTCCTCTCGTGGTAACTGCGACCACTGCATTTGCTTGGGCCCTAGGATTGGGCTCCGGCTGAGAGGGCAATCTCCATTGTATCTTTAAGAATTGCGACATTTGGCCTTTAAGCTCATCGATGGAATCATTGATAGGTTTGAAGCGCGCTGTATTCTCTACATTTATCTTGGATTGCCCACTCATGAATGTGTCTAATGTCGCCTCAAGATTGGGATTTGGATCCGCTGGTGCATACTGTTGTTGACGATAATTGTATCCCGGTGGTCTGTAAGGCCCAGATGGCTTAAATCCATATCGTTGCAGAGGCGGCCCTTGTTGCCGAGGTGGTGGTGGAGGTCTCTGCTACTAAGGAGGTTGCAATCATCCATTAGGGTTGCCATAAGAAAATCTGGAATGATTTCTCGCTGTCGGATGTTGCCATTGATTCCTCCTCTCTCCAGCTACAAAGTGCACATGATTAGCTTGCATGTTTGCGCCATCATAGGGTCCTTCATTAGGAGCATAGCCTTGCTCCACATAGCCTTCATGCATGGGATAAGCTGGAGCTCTAGAGGTGGTTGGGATGGCATCCAACCTCTATTCAATCCTCGCTACCTGTTTACAAAGAGTTTCAATGGAGCTATCAAGATGGGTAGCGATTTTTACCTCTGGGGCTCTAGTAGATGAGCGTTCGTCGCCCCATTGCTGAGTGTTCACGGCCATCTGTTCTAGCAGAGATAAAGCTTCATTGGATGGCTTATACAAGAGGGCTCCTTGAGCGGAGGCGTCAATAATCATTTTCTTGCTTGGCTGAAGACCATTGTAGAAGCTTTGAACAAGGTCCCACTCCACGACTCTATGGTGCAGGCATTGATGATGTAAGTCTTTAAATCTCTCCCAAGCCTCGTACAATGACTCCTGAGGAAGATGTTTAAAGTTTGAGATCGCTCCTCGAATCCTCACCATTTTAGACGGTGGATAAAACTTGTTCACAAAGGCGGTGGCCAACTGCTTCCAAGTGTTGAATGTGTTGGAAGGATGCGCTCGCAACCAATAGGAAGCCTTGTCCCTCAGAGTAAATGGGAATAGCCTAAGCTTGATATCATCTTCCCTCACGTCCTTTGCATGGAACGTGTCATACTTTGCCAAACACGTGTCGATATGGTGGGTTGGGTTTTCATGAGGATGCCCATGGAAGGGGTCCTGCTGCATGAGATTTATTAACCCAGTCTTCAGCTCAAAACTACCTGCCGCCAGCTACGGTCTCAAGATGGAAGAAGCTCCAATAAAGTTTGGCTTAATATAGTCCAGGATGGACCCCTTGTGTGTAGGAGAAGTATTTCCCTCTGCCATCATATCTATTGGAGTCTGACTCCTTTTCTCCGTTCTGATCCTTCTTGTAGTCTTTTCGATCTCGGGGTCAAATAATAATTCCTTGTCAAGATTCCCAAGGCGAGTGTTCATGCACAATAAGAACACAGAGAAATACCGTCAGTAGCAAAGTAATAAAAGAATAAAAAGTATGGAAAGATAAGAGATGATAAGATTTGCTAACAAATTCTTTAATGGAAAAAATAATCCAAGTAACACTGTTACCTTCCCCGGCAACGACACCAAAAACTTGATCGCCCGTGAACTAACACCTAGAACTCACCTAGCAATGGCACGAATGCCAAGTGCTAAATGTATCCTAAATGCGAATCCCCGACACTTTATGCAAGCGTACATTGTCAAGTAATAGTATAAAAGATATCGATCCCACAGAGAAGGTATGAATGTTATTGTCTTGGGTTATTTTTAAATCTCAGAATATAGGTAGCAGTCGGTTTTGAAAGATTGGTTGTTTATGATTGTGAACAATTAATAAAGACTAGGGCATTAGGACTCACCGCTAGGATCGTCGGACGTTGACGCTTAGTTAAGAATCTTACGTTGTATTGGTTTTATAGGGATTGTCGCATCCAAGATGTGGAATTCATGGTTCTAAGCACCATGAATCTAACGTATCGCATTAACCCGTAGGCCCACATGACACGTGCATTAAGAATCGACAATATTCATGCCACTCTCGTGGATGGAATGATCTCAGCTCATGCCACTCTCATGGGTTAGAGCTTCGATGTATTTTGATGGCTCTTACTGACGCAATGGCGGTAGCCGTCAATTAGTAATATAGTTCGTCGGTGGATCTCATCAAGACACGAGCCGGGCATGATCACGTGTTCCAATTGAATCTACTAACTGTTGAGTATTGATTCCCCAGATTTGGTTTTGGATGATGAGCAAACATAAATATTGTGAACTAACTGTTTGTGAGCGCAGTTATGGAGATCGTCGCCAAAAGAATACGTACATCAAAAGCGACGTCTCAAGACTTCTCAATATACGTGATCGTGTGCCTAAAGCTTCGTTGAAGCTCAAGGAGTTTATTGAAGTCAAGAGTGAAGATTGAAGCTTCGAAGACGGTTTGTCATGTATTATTTATTGTCTTCTAGCTTCATAGATTAGAATGTTAAGCCTTGAGTAGGACTTACTTTATAATCTTCATTTCGCTCATATCTTAGAGCTAGGGTTATCATAGAAGCCATTAGAAACTTTCCCGAAGCATATCGCTTCTTCCCTCGGCTTCTAGTGCATGTTAGTTGGTTCAAGTAGAAGAACCAACCGACTAGATGACGATCTAGTCGGTCGGCAATTCCTCTTGAACCGACTAGAATGCCTTGCTTTTTTCATCCTAGCTTTGTTGATCAATTAGTCGGTCAAAGAAGAGTCACCGACCGACTAGATGACGATCTAGTCAGTTAGGAATCCTTCTCAGACCGACTAGTTATCATTGCCTCTGTACAGCCTGAGCTACTGTTTCGAGTTAGTCGGTCAAAGAACGTTTGTCGACCGACTAGTTGATAAACTAGTCGGTCAGCATTTGTTCTTAAACCGACTAAGTCAACTTGAAGTCAACCTATTCTATTTCGACTATTAGTCGGTCAAAGAGCATTCACCGACCGACTAGTTGTGAAACTAGTCGGTCGGCAAGTCTTCTTAGACCGACTAGTTGTCATCTCCTGTACTTTGACCTTTTGGCTGTTCAACTGTTAGTCGGTCTACGTTGAATCACCGACCGACTAGTTGATGAACTAGTCGGTCAGTGATCCTTCTTTGACCGACTAGTTTGGTTCAGAATAGAGCCGTTGGAGCTTTAATTGAAACGTTTTTCTCTCTCTCTTTCCTCTATCCTATATATACTTGGAGGGGTTCTTTCCTTGTATTCAAGGCTGCCATTTTAGAGGTTTAGAGAAATCAAAGAGAAGCTATTCAACTCCATTCCAAAGCTTTCTCTTCCTCACAAGAATCTCTCCCTCAACTCTTTGAGCCATATTCCTCAAGAGAGATTCTCTCCATTGTGAGCCTTCCAAGCAAAGAGCTTGATCCAAAGTCACCATCCTCCATCCTAGCCTTCGATCGCTGATCTTATTGTTGAAGCTTCAGTTTGGTGACATTCTCTCCTCAAAATCCTTCTTGCCCTAATTTGGTAAGTTATACTCAAGGCATAGGATTTTGTGGTAAGTGTTCTTTATTTCATTTCAATCGTTATTTGAATTGTTCTCTCGGTTGTGAGAGAAGGGTGTGATCCCGGTTTGTGGGAGTCACATGTCTTTTGTATGATTTGGTCTTATGAAGGTTTTTCACAAGAATTTCATAGTGCTAAATCTAGGGTTAGAAGTTTCTAACTCTAGTATCCGGAGGGGATCCGGGTGGTTGGGACATAGGATCACCGGGAACAAGTCGGGGAGACTTGGGTGGATCCGAACCCGTTACATGCTTTGTTTGCGTCTGTGAATTCTTGTTGATTGTTGTTTATTCCACATTGTCGTTTGTTTCTTGCACAATAATTAGGAATAACTATCTTGATTATTTTAAAGTACTATTCACCTCCCCCTCTAGTACATGTGCAGTATCTTCGTAGGGCATTACACTAACTCCCTAATTAAGCCTATAGGATACTCCTTAAGCCAATCGGTTCCACCGACTGTGGGCACGATCTTAGTACGAGTTCTCTTACAAACTTTGCAAGATCAACCAAAATACTTTCCTTTTATTCCAACACAACATAAAAATCCTAACTTTACATATCAATCCAAAAATCCATGGGCTAATCCATTAGCCCTAGATAGAACTACTCACGTTGTAACGGTCGCTTTCTGACCGTATGGATTTTCTGCATGCACGTGCTTTATCGTGCACGTATTTTATTTAGCTATTTCTGGATTCCAGTATATGTGATGTGATATGCCGTTGTGACCGTATGGGAGTGTAGAATTTTATAGTACTTTTTGGGAACGTCATTTCACAGCTCGTTTTCTCGCAAAACGACTTTAAATGGGGGGCGTTTTGGTCTTTTGGCCTTAATACCCAGTTCCCAATTTTACTTTAATTTTTGGTAGGCGTAATGCGTGATCAGACCCCGTAACCCCGTGTGTCTCGCCTCCACGATCGTCCCGGTATTTTCGGATGATTTTTCTGAAGCCCCTAGTAGAAGTTATCCCCTAATCAATTTACCTCTCTTAATTAACCCTTAATCTACTTGGAATTCAAATTAAGCCCAAGCCCTATATATGTTCATATGTATCTAGGTGATAAGAATGCAGCCTCTATTGTCACCCACTTTTCCTCATATTCCACTCCCCCTATTTCTATCTCTCTCCTACACTTTACCCTAACCCTAGTGGAAAATAGCAATATGATTCTTCTTATATTTTTCTCTCACGTCAACCCTAGGGCAAAAGAATTCCCAGCCACTGCCACATATCCCCAAACCCTAGCACCCTAGCCTCGCACCCCCCTCATCGCCGGAGCTCCCCCACGGCGGCCAACGTCGCCGGCCAACGAGACCGACGCCTGATCCCCATCGCCGGCATCTAGCATCACCGTCGGTGGCCTTTCATTTGCGCAGCAGCGGCAACAGCAGTTGCTGCACTTCTCCGGTGCCGCTCAACGACCAGCACATCCGGCAGGCTCTCCAAGTCACCGTCGACGCACCCTCTAGGCCGCTCCGCTCGTCACAGCCCCCCGGCCTTTTTCCTCGTGCGTCAACCCAGCAACAGCTGATGGCTGCTGTGCTTTTCCGGCACCGCCCCGCTTGCACCGACGGTCTCCACCGCCGGAGGCCCCTCCACGGCACCCCCAGTCGCCGGCAAGCTGCTTCGGCCAACACAAAACTCCCCCGCCCTGTCGTTTTCCCCGCGCGGGCCTGCCGAAAAGCCATCGGCTGTTCTTCTGCGGGTTGTCACTCGCGCAACGTCCCCTATCGCTGTCTTCTTCATCCTTGGTCATTGTTTTGGCCCCATGGCCTTTGCTCCTCCCTGCTCGTTGTTCGAGATCCCCTTGACGCCGTTAACCCTCTTGCGGATCGCTACCACGCTCGCCTTCGCTGTTCGCTATCCCCGCACGCTGCCCGCACTTCCGGTTCGCTGTCAGAACGTTTTTGGTTACGCTACCCGTAGCCGAGACGTCGTAGACAACGAGGAGATCCCACCGTTCAGACTCTACTTCCGTTCTACGACAAACACCAGAGAGGTTGGTTCCCCGAACTCGTAGCGAACCCACACCGTAGATCAATCAAACCCTAAACTAAAATTGGACAACTTGAACTAATTTTACTTTCAGCGCCTGAAAAATGATTGCCACCGTAGAAAGATCGACAATCAAACAACTTTTCTTTACACATAGGGTAGAAGTCGATCTAGGTTGAACGAAACACCAAAATGTGACTTTTGACGAATATGGTAGTCCCGCCAATCTAGAAACAAACCCTAATAGGACTTATTGAAAAACGCGACCTGACACTGTCGCCGTGACACTGTTTCAGACGAACTACCACAGACGAGACGCTTGGACGGGACGCTCCGGACGGACGACACACTCACCACCGCTGGCAAGTGTACTCACTTGCACTTTCGGTCGTGCCGAGGCCTTAAACTGTTAGAACTATTAAACTGTGAACAAAGAAAACCGGACATGAAATGATAGCGTCTGGGACACCCCTTGACGGCTTAGACTTGACGACGAAGTCTAAGCTCAACAACAACTTTTGACACCGTAGGGTTATCTTGTGTGTGCGTACGTGTGGACCCCCTAGAAGAACCATCTCTGTCATGTCACGTCGTGTCTTGTTTTGCACAGCCTGTGGGCAATAGGGCACTCACCAGTGAGTGGGTGATCCCTTGTACGGATACACAGCCTGCGGGCAATAGGGCACTCACCAGTGAGTGGGTGATCCCTTGTACGGATACACAGCCTGCGGGCAATAGGGCACTCTCCAAGCTAGAGAGAGTGATCCCTTGTATGGGTACACAGCATGCGGGCAATAGGGCACTCACTAAGCTAGAGTGAGTGATCCCTTGTATGGACTTGTCTTGTGCACTTCAGTTGGGGTAGGGTTGAGCGTGCGCACGGGGAGAGGGTCTGATCCCCCTCCAACCGTAAGGCGTGAACCCTTCGAGTCACACGTGTCTTGTCTTGTCTTTTCATGTCATGTCCTGTCTTGCTTGTCTTGTCACGTCTTGTCACGACCCGTATAGGTTAGTCCCGTAGTCGGTAGCACATGAGATGACTACTGCTTGCTACGCTTTACTTTCCTGCTGCGTTTACCTCCTTCTGATACTCTGTTATAACCTCAGTATACTAAGCAACCAGTAATCTGTTGTTTAATAGTTCGGTACACTTGCAGTAGAGTCTAACCCTTTTTGTAGACTTTACCTGACGTACAGTTCCTTTCTTTTGGGTGCTGTATGTCAGGTGTGGAGCCAGAGTACGTTGACGAGGCGGAGCTACCAGAGGACGTAGAGCCGGAGGACGTCGATCCAGAGTACGTGCCCGAGGAGGATCAGAGCTAGAGGTCCTCACGTTGCTGTTCCAGACTTCTCACTGCTGATTAGTTGGGTGCGTAGCACCATCTACTTTCTGTCTAGGTTGGGTTCTTGCACCAGTAGTTACTTTTCAGTTGTTGTAGCCGAGTCAGGCTTTGTTAGACTCTCAGTACTTTTGGATTGTTATTTTGGAATAAAATGAATGCTTTTCTTTTCAATACTTTTGTTGTTCCGTACTAACCTGCAGGGACCTGTTCCTTCGTCTTGGAGTACCACACAGACGCTTATTGGGTCCGAGCTTCACAGCTCCGGCCTAAGCGGGCCTTGGTCACGCTTCGCCTCCGTTGTTTTGGGAAGCGGGGCGTGACAGGTTTTAGTAGTGGCCCATGCAGGTCCTATCCTTTCTGCAAGTTCGGAACAATAGAAGTATTGACATTCATTTTATTATTATCCAGTAATTTGTACGAGTCTAATCTGTGTCTTTCTTGTCAATAGGATGGCAGGAACCCGATCCGGGAACTCAGGCGATGGAGTTCCAGAAGACCAGGGCGGAGAGTTTCGCCAGTTTCTGGGCGTGATGAGAGAGATGTTGGATGTACATCATCAGTTGGTTCAGCAGTCCCACCGTGCTGCCCAGGCTCCTCCAGTTGCACCACCACCGCCTCCGCCTGCCCCTCGAGCTGCTCTAGGAGTGAAGCAGTTCAATGAGCTTCAGCCGAAGACATTTTCTGGGAAGGAAGGACCATTGGGTACTGATGAGTGGATTCTGAGTACTGAGGAGAAGCTGATTGCTGCGAAGATTCCTGATGATACCCGAGTTGAGATAGCGAAGATGCAGCTGACCGAGAATGCTAGGAACTGGTGGCGCATTGAGGAGAGGCGCCTGCAGAAGCCAGTGGAGTGGAGGACCTTCAGGTCAATGTTCAAGGAGAAGTACTACACCAAGGCTGCTAGAAGGGAGCTGTTGAGCAGATTTGTAGATCTGAAGTATGGGGATATGACCGTCGACGAGTATGAGGCGGAGTTCGAGATGCTGAGTCGGTTTGCCCCACATATGGTGAGGAAGGAGGAGAAACGAGCTGATCGGTTTCGTTAGGGACTGCATCCGAAGATTCAGGCTTCTATGTGTTCGGCAGACTTCTCGACCATGGGAGCGGTGCTAAATGCCGCGAGGAACCATGAGACCATATCACGTCTACCTGACCTTCCAGCTGATAGAGGGAAGCGTCCCATGGAGCAGTACCGGCCACCTGCTAGACCGGCGATGAGACCAGTTCAGACAGTGCCTTTCAAGAGGCCTGGAGCACCCATGCAGAGTCAGAACAAGGGGCCATGCCACTTCTGCGACAAGCCAGGCCATGTTCTGACCAATTGTAGGAGGAAGATGGGATTGTGCTTGGTGTTTGGAGATGCTTTGCACGCAGCTAAGGATTGTCCGAGAGCGCGTCATGCCATAGTCAGAGCACCAACCCCGCTACAGAGTAGGGCACCTGCCCCGGTTCAGAGAGGAGCTGTTGTACGTGGACCACCCTTGGCGCCACAGAGGCAGATGTTTCAACGGGCAGTGCAACCCCAGAGGCCGGCTTACACCATGACAGCTGTTGAGACTGAGGAGCTGGATGGAGTTATTGCAGGTATTACTTCGGATCTAGTCTTTCATTTCATAATGTAGATCTTATTGTTAGCTTTGTTTGTTTGCCTTGTTTGTTAGAGTAGCTTGGTTTGACCGTAGTTCTTTCATATCCTAGGCACCATCCTAGTGTTCTCTCACCCGGCCTTGGCCCTGTTCGACTCCGGTGCATCCATGTGCATCATATCCTGGAGATTTGTAACAAGGCACTCCATTCCCACCCATACACTTCCTAAGTGTTGGAACATCACCACAGGGAACGGAGTGGTGACTGTGAATTTGGGTTGTCGATCGATCCCCTTGGTGGTCAGTGGACATGAATTATTTGCAGATTTCATCGTTCACGACCTGCCGCATTTCGATGTCGTTCTTGGCATCGATTGGCTGGGATACTTCCACGCGTCGATCGAATGCCACAGTAAGAGGATGGTATTCAGGATTCCAGGCCATCCGGAGTTCGAGTTCCATAGCAGAGATGAGACGCTTGGGCCCGTCAAATTTCGGGCCAAGCTGGAGGTGCCGATTGTCGCAGCTATGCAGATGGAGATTGACCGACCATCAGTTGTCAGAGAATTCGACGACATCTTTCCGGCGGATATCTCAGGCTTGCCACCCGACCGAGCTCTAGAATTTGGTATTGATCTTATGCCGGGAGCACAGCCGATATCGAAGGCGCCGTATCGGATGGCTCCTGGTGAGCTTGAGGAGCTGCGGAAGCAATTAGATGAGTTGCTGTAGAAGGGTTTCATCCACCCTAGTGTGTCACCGTGGGGTGCACCAGTCTTGCTTGTGAAGAAGAAGGATGGGTCCCGCAGGATGTGCGTGGACTATCGGGGGCTGAATGCTGTCACAGTGAAGAATAAGTATCCGCTGCCGCGCATCGATGATATTTTTGATCAGCTGGGAGGTTCGAGAGTTTTCTCGAAGTTAGACTTGAGGAGCGGATACCATCAGCTGAAGGTGAAGAAGGACGATATTCCGAAGACAGCCTTCCGGACGAAGTACGGACATTATGAATTCCTGGTTATGCCTTTCGGCATAACCAACGCTCCAGCTGTGTTCATGAATTTGATGAACTTGATTTTCTACGACTTCTTGGATAAGTTTGTCGTTATCTTTATAGATGACATTCTTATTTACTCAAAGTCTGAGGAGAAGCATAGCTGTCATCTGAGGAAAGTGCTGGAGACGCTGAGGCGATATAAGCTATATGCCAAGTATAGTCAGTGTGAGTTCTGGCTGGACAGAGTCACGTTTCTGGGATACGTGGTGTCCGGTGATGGCATATCTGTAGATCCAGAGAAGGTCAGAGCAGTCAGAGATTGGCCGACTCCGCAGTCAGCGTCAGACATCAGGAGCTTTCTTGGTTTAGCAGGCTATTATCAATGGTTCATCAAGGATGTCTCAAAGATTGCAGAGCCGATGAAGAAGCTGAAGAGGACGGATGTGGAGTTCCATTGGTCAGATGCTTGTGAGGAGGCCTTCAATATCTTGAAGGCGAGGTTGACCACGGCACCGGTTTTGGCTGTACCGGATCGGAGCGAAGGCTTCGAGGTATATTGTGATGCATCAGGGAAGGGCCTAGGATGCGTTTTGCATCAGCATGGCCACGTGGTCGCGTATGCTTCTCGTCAGTTGAGGACTCATGAAAAGAATTACCCTACGCATGATCTGGAGTTGGCAGCGGTGATATTTGCACTGAAGATCAGGAGGCACTTCTTGCTAAGTGAGAGCGTGAAGATTTTCACCAATCACAAGAGCTTGAAGTACATCTTTACACAGAAGGAGCTCAACATGCGTCAGAGACGATGGTTAGAGCTCATGGCAGACTATGAGATAGACTTGTAGTATCACCCGGGGAAGGTGAACGTAGTGCCTGATGCGCTGAGTAGGCTTCCTACTGCGATGATGCATACTACTGACTGGAGGATTCAGCAGGAGCTGAGAGAGATGGATCTAGAGGTCGTCCTACCTAGTGTGGTCCTTTCATTCATGAATTTACAGATTCAGTCCACGATCGTGGATCGGATCAAGGCAGCACAGGCAGGAGATCCGAAGCTGTAGAGGATCAGGAGGCAGGTTGAAGCTGGACTACGGATGGAGTTCGTGATTCATGAGGATGGTTCGCTGCAGAATGGCAGTAGGCTCTGCGTACCTGCAGGTGATGTTCGGGAGGAGCTTTTGAGCGAGGCTCATAGCTCGCCATATTCTATTCATCCTGGAGGGACCAAGATGTATAAGGACCTTCGTCTGAATTACTGGTGGATTGGCATGAAGAGGAGTGTGGCACGGAGCGTTGCCAAGTGTTTGATACGCCAACAGGTGAAGGCTGAGCACCATCGTACGGCTGGATTGCTACAACCGCTTCCTATTCCGGAGTGGAAGTGACAACATATCACGATGGATTTCGTGACTGGTTTACCTCAGACCCCGAAACAGAACGACGCAGTCTGGGTGATCGTTGATCGGTTAACTAAGTCTGCGCATTTCATCCTGTTCCGAGTGGGCCAGTCTACGGAAGTCTTGGCGAGAAAATATCTAGAGGTAAAATTTCATTTTTACTCCTCTTTTAAATTTTCCTCTTTGAGATGGTTGTGACGTAGACCGTGTACGTGCAGGAGACCGTACGCTTACACGGAGTCCCTGTGAGCATCGTGTCTGATAGAGACTCGAGGTTCACATCTCAGTTCTAGAGAAGTCTGCAGGAGAATTTGGGTACGAGTCTAAGTTTCAGCACGGTGTACCACCCGCAGACCGATGGCCAGTTCGAGAGGACTATTCAGATTCTTGAGGATATGCTGCGAGCTTGTACGCTCGATTTGAAGGGATCGTGGGAGGACCATCTTCACTTGGTGGAGTTTTTGTATAACAACAGCTACCAGGCGAGCATTGGCATGGCGCCTTTGCTACCTTATATGGGAGAAAATGTCGATCGCCACTGAGCTGGGATGACATCGGAGATCGGGAGCTGTTGGGTCCAGAGATGATAGTGGAAGCTGTGGATGTCGTGAGAGACATCAGGGAGAAGCTCAGAGTTGTGCAGGATCGCTTCAAGCATTGGGCTGATGCCAAGAGGAGACCTTTGGAGTTCCAGCCTGGAGATCACGTCTTCCTGAAGATTTCTCCGAACCGTGGAGTTATTCGTTTCGGGAAGAAGGGAAAGCTGAGTCCGAGGTATATTGGACCTTTCGATGTGCTGGAGCGCGTGGGAGCAGTGGCCTACCGCCTTGCTTTGCCACCATCTTTGGAGGGAGTTCACGACGTATTCCACGTATCTCAGCTACGTCGGTATGTCAGTGATCCGTCGCACACGGTCGATTTCTCTGAGATTACGGTTCGCCCAGACCTGACTTATGACCAGCAGCCTGTGCAGTTGGACCGTCGACAGAAGCATTTGAGGAATAAGGTAGTCGACCTAGTGAGAGTGATGTGGCATCACGGATCACCTAGAGAGTCCACTTGGGTGCGCGAGGAGGAGATGAGAGAGCGGTTCGCCTTTTTGTTTACTGATTAGTGTTGTTGATTCCGAGGACGGAATCTTTATTTTAGTGGGGTAGAATGTAACGGTCGCTTTCCGACCTTATGGATTTTTTGCGTGCACGTGCTTTATCGTGCACTTATTTTATTTGGCTATTTCTGGATTCCAGTATATGTGATGTGATATGCCGTTGTGACCGTATGTGAGTGTAGAATTTTATAGTAATTTTTGGGAACGTCATTTCACGGCTCGTTTTCTCGCAAAACGACTTTGAATGGGAGGGGCGTTTTGGTCTTTTGGCCTTAATACCCAGTTCCCAATTTTACTTTAATTTTTGGTAGGCGTAATGCGTGATCAGACCCTGTAGCCCCGTGGTCTCGCCTCCACGATCGTCCCGGTATTTTCGGATGATTTTTCTGAAGCCCCTAGTAGAAGTTATCCCCTAATCAATTTACCTCTCTTAATTAACCCTTACTCTACTTGGAATTCAAATTAAACCCAAGCCCTATATATGTTCATACGTATCTAGGTGATAAGAATGCAGCCTCTATTGTCACCCACTTTTCCTCATATTCCACTCCCCCTATTTCTATCTCTCTCCTACACTTTACCATAACCATAGTGGCAAATAGCAATATGATTCTTCTTATATTTTTCTCTCACGTCAACCCTAGGGCAAAAGAACTCCCAGCCGCTGCACATATCCCAAAACCCTAGCACCCTAGCCTCGCACCCCCTCATCGCCGGAGCTCCCCCACGGTGGCCAACGTCGCCGGCCAACGAGACCGACGCCTGATCCCCATCGTCGGCATCTAGCAGCACCGTCGTCGGCATTTCATTCGCGCAGCAGCGGTAATAGCGCAGCTGCTGCACTTCTCCGACGCCGCTCGACGACCAGCACAGCCGGTGGGCTCTCCAAGTTGCCGTCGACGCACCCTCTAGGCCGCTCCGCTCGTCACAGCCCCCCCCCCCCTACGCGGCCTTTTTCCTCGCGCGTCAACCCAGCAACAGCCGACGGCTGCTGTGCTTTTCCGGCACCGCCCCGCTTGCGCCGACGGTCTCCACCGCCAGAGGCCCCTCCACGGCACCTCCAGTCGTCGGCAAGCTGCTCCGACCAACACAAAACTCCCCCGCCCTGTCGTTTTCCCCGCGCAGGCCTGCCGAAAAGCCACCGGCTGTTCTTCTGCGGGTTGTCACTCGCGTGACGTCCCCTATCGCTGTCTTCTTCATCCCTGGTCGCTGTTTTGGCCCCGTGGCCTTTTCTCCTCCCTGCTCGCTGTTCGAGATCCCCTTGACGCCGTTAACCCTCTTACGGATCGCTACCGGGCTCGCCTTCGCTGTTCGCTATCCCCGCACGCTGCCCGCACTTCCGGTTCACTGTCAGAACGTTTCTGGTTACGCTACCCGTATCCGAGACGTTGTAGACGACGATGAGATCCCACCGTTCAGACTCTACTTCCGTTCTACGACAAACACCAGAGAGGTTGGTTCCCCGAACTCGTAGCGAACCCACACCGTAGATCAATCAAACCCTAAACTAAAATTGGACAACTTGAACTAATTTTACTTTCAGCGCCTGAAAAATGATTGCCACCGTAGAAAGATCGACAATCGGACAACTTTTCTATGCACATAGGGTAGAAGTCGATCTAGGTTGAACGAAACACCAAAATGTGACTTTTGACGAATAGGGTAGTCCCGCCAATCTAGAAACAAACCCTAATAGGACTTATTGAAAAACGCGACCTTACACCGTCGCCGTGACACTGTTTCAGACGGACTACCACAGACGAGACGCTTGGACGGGACGCTCCGAACGGACGACACACTCGCCACCGCAGGCAAGTGTATTCACTTGCACTTTTGGCTTTGTTGTCTCTATTATTTTTAGAAAAGAAGATGCATTGTGAGCTTCTGGGAGGGGCAGTGCTAGGGGCGCATGTTGTGAGTGGCGAGGAGAAGATCTCTGTTTTGTTCAGCCATGAGTAAACATGAAAGCAGCTCAGAATACTTGGTGAATTTGCGTTCACGGTATTGCTGCATTAGTATCGCATCCTTTTCTTGGAAAGACGTATACGTGCGATCTTCTGAGACTTTTTTACCACACAACTTCAGGCGTGAAGTGATGCTAAAGAGAGATGAGTTTTACTCAGCTATGGACTTAAAGTCATGCAGTCTCAGGTTTTCCCACACATATCGTGCCCTTGGTAGTATAACATCTTTCTGATGTTTATATCTATCCTCAAGGGCAGTCCACAACTCAAGTGGATCTTCGACTGTAAGGTATTCCGCCTTTAGGGTCTTGTTAACATGGCGACGAATTTATATAATGGCTTGCGCCTTTTCTATATCGCTTGTTTTACCGTCTTTTGTCACATCAGAAATAAGGGACTTAGCCCGCAGGTGAAATTTGACATCGAGCTGCCAGCTCAGATAATTTCTCCCTGATGCATCCAGCACTTCGAAATCAACACTTGCGATTTTTGCCATTTTATCTAGCAGAGCAAAAATTTGCATGAATTAATAATAATACATCAAACATTTTCATGTGGAGGTAATTTTTAAATGAAGAGCTAATTGCGTTGATCGGTCAGTCCCACATAAATAAAATAGTCCAAAGTCCATATTACAGTCCATATTACACAAATGAAAGCGAAAAAAGAAATTACAACTTTGGAAACCCCGTGGGTCCCATATAAAATCTTCAGCTTCAAGAGTGGCCTCTGTCTTCATGGAAAGTAGTCATCGGTCTTGGACATTACATAATTTTCTCACTACAATTTCTCTCAAAAAGAAAAGAAAAGTGCAGGAAAAGTAAAATGTGGGACTTAAACAGCCGATCCAAAACCACAATTAGCCATCCATACAAAAATTTGTGCTCATCAAAAATTTTCATAATACATTTTCATCACAGGCATCACAGGCATTATAGATTCATAGAAGGATAAACAATTTAAATACTTAATAATTATTGGACCACTAGACAATGTCATACACTGTTAGGTTAGGTGACTAATGGCAGAGCAGTCGCATGATATTCCTAAATATTAAGTTAATATTACACAACAGAATATAAGGTTATCCACAGAATGAGCCATTTAACAGTGATGCAGAGCATATAAGTATTATCCTAAAAAGGCATCATAGAATGCAAAAAGTTGTGCATAATGAGATTATTCAAAAGGATTTGAAAAGAGCCCAAATTGCTGTAATGCCCTGCGTAGCTATTGCACAAGTACTAGAGGGTGGGTGAATAGTAATTTAAAATAATCAAGAGTATTATTCCTAATTATTTGTGCAAACACACAAACAACAATGCGGAATAACTACAAACAACAAGAAATAAACAATGCAGACAATCGATATAACGGGTTCGGATCCACCCAAGTCTCCCCGACTTGTTTCCGGTGATCCTACGTCCCAACCACCCGGATCCCCTCCGGATACTTGAGTTAGAAACCACTAACCCAAGTTTTGCACTATGAAATTCTTGTATAAAAACCTCTACAAGACCAAATCATACACAAATGACATGTGACTCCCACAACCCGGGATCACACACTTCTCTCACAACCGAGAGCACAACTTGCAATATCAAAGTAAATGAAACAATGAAATACTTACCAACAAAATCATATGCCTTGAGTAAACTTACCAATATTAGGGCAAGAAGGATTTTGAGGAAGAAGAAGGCACCAAACCCTAGCTCCAATTAGATGACCAGCAATAGATGGCTAGGGAGGAGTTGGTGACCTTGAATCAAGCTCTTAGCTTGAGAGGCTCACAATGGAGAGAATCTCTCTTGAGGAATTAGGGCTCAAGAAGTTGAGGGAGAGATTCTTGTGAGAAGAGAGAGCTTTGAAATAGAGTTGAATGGCTCCTCTTTGATTTCTCTAAACCTCTAGAATATCAGCCTTGATAGCCTTGAAGAGGCCCTTCAAGTATATATAGGATAGAGGAAAGAGAAAGAGAAAATTCGTGCATTTAATGCTCCAACGGATCTATTTCTGAAGCAGTCTAATCGGTCAAAGAAGGATCACTGACCGATTAGTTTCTCAACTAGTCGGTCGGTGATTCTTCTTGGACTGACTAAGAGGATGACAGCCAAGAATATAGAATTCAGGTCGATAGAACTAGTCGGTCTAAGAAGACTTGCCAACCAACTAGTTTGACAACTAGTCGGTCGGTGAGTGTTCTTTGACCGACTAAGAGTTGAAATCAATAGGCTGTCAACAAGGAGAACTAGTCGGTCTAAGAACAAATTCCAACCGACTAGTTTCTCAACTAGTCGGTCGATGAATGTTCTTTGACCGACTAACGATAAACAGTAGCTCATGCTGTGAAAATGATAGACATAACTAGTCGGTCTAAGAAGGATTCTTAATCGACTAGTTTTACAACTAGTCGGTCGGTGAACCTTCTTGGACCGACTAATTGGTCAACAGGGAATGAGCTGAAATGAGCAAGGCAATCTAGTCGGTTCAAGTAGGATTGCCGACCGACTAGATTGACATCTAGTCGGTTGGTTCTTCTTCTTGAACCAACTAAGATGCACTAGAATCCGCGAAGAGAAGCGCGAAGCTTCGGGAAAGATTCTATGGGCTTCAATGATAATCCTAGCTCTAATAATGTAAGACCTACTCAAGGCTTAACATTCTACGAAAAGAAACTAGAAGACTATATAAATAAACTTGACGAACTGTCTTCAAAGCTTCAATCCGAATCTCTTGACTTCAATAATGGTCCTTGAGCTTCAACGAAGCTTTAGGCACATGATCACGCGCTTTGAGAAGTCTTGAGACGTCGCTTTTGATGTTCATAGAATTTTGGCGACGATCTCCATAACTGCGCTAACAAAGAGTTAGTTCACGATATTTATGTTTGTTCATCATCAAAACCAAATCCGGGGAATCAATACACATTCTCCCCCTTTTTGGTGATGACAAACCAACATAAATAATAATCAATAATAATGATTCAAATGAAATTTACTTACTCCCCCTGCATTGATGACACGTTAGTTCCGTAATCAATAATAATCATACGCATCAAGCAGACGAGGAAAGTATAAAATGTGAACTCAAGTATTGCAATTTAGGATCTAAATCCATTTTTATATCTTAACTCCCCCTGAACCTAACATATCAAATTAGATTCACGGTAAAATGCTTTAAATTATCATTTAGCATATTGTCATTATTAATTCTCTCCCCCTTTGGCATTAGCAAAAAGAGTGGGAGGAGATCAACGACAACAACAATGGCTACAAATAAAAGCACGGGAGTCTAAGAATACGACCACGGTCTAAATAACACCTATGTAAAATACCAAATGTAATATACCGAATAAAATCAAAGCGTGCCTATGAGACCATAGTCGAAAATCGAGAAGAAAAAATGAAATCATCAAAACTCAAATCAATTTCACATATTGAGTTATGGAACATACTCTCCAATATCAACATTCTTGGTTAATTAAGTGCATGGAAAACAATTCTATGTTTTCATACAAATAAATCTATTAAAACAATATAATCGTCGAGCGACGAAGTCAATATCAGAGACATAAATAGAATGTGCACAAGAAACGAATGGCAACATGATGCACACATCATACAACACCAAATGTCACAACATCGATCGAAAAGAATCACATAAGGTAAGCATACCAAATCTAAGTGAGTTGTGCGATGTGAGGTGACAAGGTGATTAAAACAATATGCAATCAATAACATGCAACAGTGTTATGCCAAAAATAGAGAGTAACATCATAAAACTTATGGCATACACAAATCTAGTACTAGCATGCATTCCAAAAGAGATACTCACCAAATGAGTCAATAATAAGCATGGAATGCCATGAGCATGAGAGAGATAAGTACATAATCATAAGCTCAAAACTAGCATCAAGATATGCATTAGATAGTCTAAGACATAAAGAGACATCTACATGCATTCAACACACATGGATACCATATGTAAGAATATACTTACAACATTAAGCTCCCCCTACTTTGGTGCATCACTAAAGCACCATCAACTCCATTTGAATGAAGAACTTTGTAAAACCAAGGAGTTGGTAGGGTTGGTTTCCCACGGGCCTGAACCTAGAAAACATAAGTTGGCAACCAAATATTCTTGGAGCAAAATTTTGATTTGTTGCTTCTTCTCTTATTCTTGAGTACCTGAAGATAAAAATATCATTCCATGGTACCCAAGGACATTGGGTCCTAAGAGATTAGACCTTTGGAAGCCAAGTCCAATTGGACTTAGACTTCCCAACGAAATCATCATTATGCACGACATTCATGAAATACGAATTTATATAAGCTTGTTTTTCATGCATGCTTGTGTCCTTCGTGTTGGATCCTGTGGATGACAAAGAGAACACTAGAGGGGGTGAATAGTGTTTTCCGTAAATTAAAATTCCTCTAAAAATTCTCCCTAGAATTAATAAAGAGTTACCTATTATTAATCCTAATCAACACAAAATAATACTTGCCATAATATAGTTAAGCAGCGGAATGTAAATGCAAGTAAATAAATAACAATCACAAACACACAGATTTTTATCCTGGTTCCCCACAACCTGGGTACGTCCAGTCCCCGACCAATCCGGTACGAGATTTCCACTATTGCCTTAGCAATACAAATACCTAGCCTCAACTAGGATTTCCGACCACCTAGACTTGTCTAGGATTTTACCCTTGCCTCACAACCCGAGGACTTTACCTTGCCTCACAATCCGAGGACTTTTCACAAACACCTTGCCTACAACAAGGATTTACAAACCTTTTGACGATTTACAAAAACTATAGCAACTTGATGAAGCCCTTGTGTATGTGATTGCTATAAGAGTAGATTTGATCTCAAAAATATAGAACTTAAAAGCTTTGGAGATCAAAAATTAAACTCAGTTTAAATCTCGTTAAAATATAACTTTAAAAACAGAGATTAAACAAGTTTAAAAAAAATTCTTTTAGCCAATATATATGTTATGAATAATGTGGCTAAAAGAAATAGAAATCCTTTTGATCAAAAATAATATAGAATGTAAAATTGATCAAAGGAAATAACTTGAAATTGATTCTCTAAAATCTTAGCACTTGTGCTTTATAGAGATCAATATTCAAGACTTGATCTTTGAAAGAATATAGATGAGAAAGCACAAAGATCAAAAAGAAAAACTTGAACTTTGCATCTCTAAAAATAAAAGCTTTAAGCATTGGAGATCAAATTCAAGTTGGTGTTAGGCCAATAAATAAAATCAACAAAAGAATTTTCAGTACAGAAAATTAGAACAAGGCCTAAAAGACTTTTAAATAAAATAGGAGAGCTTTGAGAACTTTGAGCAAATAATTTTAGATGAGAAAATTTCTTGTGTCAAATCCAAGCTCAATACCTCTATTTAAAAGGATGAAAAGTCATTTCAAAAAATTTGAAATTTGAAATTTGAAATTCAAATAATTTCCAAATATGTTTGCATTAATCAAGGAGATTGAAATTTGAAATTTGAATTTTGAATTTCAAATAATTTCCAAATATGTTTGCATTTGAAATTTGAAATTCAAATTATTTCCAAAATATTTTTCATTTAAACAAGGAGACTTTTGAAAAATAATTTCAAATTCATTTATATGCAACAATTAAAACGATTTTGAAAATCTAACCGTTTAACCCATATGCTGGAATGTCTTCTGGTAGTCGACTCCCAGTATGATGGTAGTCGACTCCCAGAGCCATTTCCAGTATGGGCTTTTGGGCTCGAAAACTTAGGAAAAAAATATTTAAAAACATTTTTGGCATAATCCTAAGTGTGTGTGTGGGCTTAATCAAATTGCCTTAACAAATTCCTAAGACTCAAATAAAAGCCAAAATTACATATTACATTTAAGCATGCAATTCTTCTTGTTGGCTTCATTTGGACTTGACTTGATTTGCTCCTTGCACATTTGAGCTCATATCATTCATAGCTCTCATTTGTGCAATGCATCTTTGCTTCATATGCTATTATTAAAAATACATTTCCTGCACACAAACTCGATGAAAATATTAGTAGCATAATATGTTGCTCATCATCAAAATAACCACGGGGTGGAGACTCGATTTCCAACACTTCGGGCCCCAAATAGTGAATTTCTTGGGAGCCCTATTCCTATTGAGAGCATGCATTCGTTGTTGATTTCTACGTGATGCATGTCGTGGATAAGCATATGGCACATGATGAAATGGTGCATGATGATAATTGTTCATATGATAATGTGGATGAACATATGCATGTGGAGGAACACGTGCATGAGTGTGTCTCACATGGTGTGCATGTGCTCGTGGATGTGGAGCATAAAAATCATCATACGTGCGAACATATGGAGTAGGAGATGTGTTCCTACATGGCATAGCATTGGTGTACATAAATGCATGACCCTTCTTTGGAGATCCACCCAAAGTGGGTTTCTTTCCAAACGAGGGTGTGCCTAGTGGAAGCACCATTGGTAGATGAACTACCCATGTGGTGTTTACTCCCACTAGTTGAGGCATCGAAAGTTGGCCTAACAAAGGTCGTGGCCGATTTGGATGAGTCTCCCATCTTACACCCCAAGCCAATGTGATGATTGGCCGGAAGTAAGTCATGTAGGATATTATCCAAATGGCCCTTACCTTTATTGAATTTATTAATTCGGCCTAATGTGTACTCATACTTCTCGGTGAGAGAAAGTATAGAAGCATCCAAAGTGGACACTTGAGTAGTGAGTGCACAAACACGAGACTTGATATTCTCATTCTCAATACTCAAAGTTGAGTTTCGAGAAATCCAATCTGCTATCTCGTGTTCATCCGATTCCTCAATATGAACATGCTCAAGTTGAGATTTGAGATTTTCAATCTCATTTCTTAAACCTTCAACAACGGTGTTGATGATGATAGGCTTAGGCGAGGTTTGGAGACTAGTTAGCTCAACTTTAATCTTAATATATCTATTAGCCAATTTAGAAAACTTAAGCCAAAGTTGTTCGTTAGCTAATCTAAGTTCATCCATAGTTACCTCTTCGCCTTCATCCTCACTTTCATCGGAAGAGGTCTCTTGATCATGGTCCTCTCTCGCCATGAAGCACATGTTTGCTTTCTCCACTTGTTCATCATCCGGCTCTCCACTTGAGGAGTCCTCTTCGGAGTCGGTGAATGAGTCAACAAGTCCTTTCTTGTACTTTCTTGACTTGTCGTACTTGGGGGCCTTCCACTTCTCCTTGTGTTTGTTGAGAGGACAATCCGCCTTGATGTGTCGTGGCTTGTTGCATTTATAACACAAAGAAGCGGAGGCATTAGTCGAAATAAATCTTGATTTATTCTTGAAGTTACCTTTTCGGAAGAATCGGTTGAGCTTCTTTGCCAAGTCGGACAAAGATTTTATGTCCAACTCGTCTTCCGAGTCTTCATCATCGGTGGAGGTAGATGGAGCGGCCTTGAACGCAATCGCCTTTTTCTTTGGCTCGTCTTGCTTCAAGTACGACTTCATTTTTTCCTGCATCTTGATCTTAATGTCCTTGCGTACCTCATAAGACAACAAGGTACCCATTAGTTGTACGACAGTATACTTATTCATATCGTTACCTTCCTCGATGGTGAAGGTACGCTTTTACCAACAAGAAGGAAGTCCGTCAATAATCTTCGCGACTTTCTCCTTTTGGGTATAGTTATTCCCAAGAGCTTCCAATTCGTTGGATATGTCCACGAATCGAGCATAGTACTCCTTCATACTTTCACCCTGTTCCATGTGAAATAATTCGAACTCTTTGTTAGCAACAACGAGTTTAGAGTCTTTTACCGTACTCGTTCCTTCGTGCAAGATGAGGAGTTGGTTCCAAATTTGATATGCACTTTTACATGTGCATATCTTGTTGAAGTCTTCGGGCTCCAACGCACATTGCAAGGCATTCATTGCCTTGGCATTGTTCACCTCCGCGGCGACCTCCATGGTAGTCCACTTAGCGAAGTCTTCTTTGGCGGGCTCGACATACTCCGTCATCCTAGCTCTCCATAGTGAAGTGCTCCGGAGGAACGTTTCCATCCGGCATTTCCAATACCCATAATTGGTACCGTTGAAGAGGGAGGCCTAGTTGAGGAGTGTCCTTCCATCATCGAAGAAGCTCCTTCACGATTCTTGAAGACGCTGTAGTCGTTGTTTGTCATAGCTATGAACTTGGCTCTGATACCAAATGTAATGCCTTGCGTAGCTACTGCACAAGTACTAGAGGTGGGGTGAATAGTACTTTAAAATAATCAAGAGTATTATTCCTAATTATTTGTGCAAACACACAAACAACAATGCGGAATAACTACAAACAACAAGAAATAAACAATGCAGACAATCGATATAACGGGTTCGGATCCACCCAAGTCTCCCCGACTTGTTCCCGGTGATCCTACGTCCCAACCACCCGGATCCCCTCCGAATACTTGAGTTAGAAACCACTAACCCAAGTTTTGCACTATGAAATTCTTGTAGAAAAACCTCTACAAGACCAAATCATACACAAATGACATGTGACTCCCACAACCCGGGATCACACACTTCTCTCACAACCGAGAGAACAACTTGCAATATCAAAGTAAATGAAACAATGAAATACTTACCAACAAAATCCTATGCCTTGAGTAAACTTACCAATATTAGGGCAAGAAGGATTTTGAGGAAGAAGAAGGCACCAAACCCTAGCTCCAATTAGATGACCAGCAATAGATGGCTAGGGAGGAGTTGGTGACCTTGAATCAAGCTCTTAGCTTGAGAGGCTCACAATGGAGAGAATCTCTCTTGAGGAATTAGGGCTCAAGAAGTTGAGGGAGAGATTCTTGTGAGAAGAGAGAGCTTTGAAATAGAGTTGAATAGCTCCTCTTTGATTTCTCTAAACCTCTAGAATATCAGCCTTGATAGCCTTGAAGAAGCCCTTCAAGTATATATAGGATAGAGGAAAGAGAAAGAGAAAATTCGTGCATTTAATGCTCCAACGGATCTATTTATGAAGCAGTCTAATCGGTCAAAGAAGGATCACTGACCGATTAGTTTCTCAACTAGTCGGTCGGTGATTCTTCTTGGACCGACTAAGAGGATGACAGCCAAGAATATAGAATTTTGGTCGATAGAACTAGTCGGTCTAAGAAGACTTGCCAACCGACTAGTTTGACAACTAGTCGGTCGGTGAGTGTTCTTTGACCGACTAAGAGTTGAAATCAATATGCTGTCAACAAGGAGAACTAGTCGGTCTAAGAACAAATTCCAACCGACTAGTTTCTCAACTAGTCGGTCGATGAATGTTCTTTGACCGACTAACGATAAACAGTAGCTTAGGCTGTGAAAATGATAGACATAACTAGTCGGTCTAAGAAGGATTCCTAACCGATTAGTTTTACAACTAGTCGGTCGGTGAACCTTCTTGGACCGACTAATTGGTCAACAGGGAATGAGCTGAAATGAGCAAGGCAATCTAGTCGGTTCAAGAAGGATTGCCGACCGACTAGATTGACATCTAGTCGGTTGGTTCTTCTTCTTGAACCAACTAAGATGCACTAGAAGCCGCGAAGAGAAGCGCGAAGCTTCGGGAAAGATTCTATGGGCTTCAATGATAATCCTAGCTCTAATAATGTAAGACCTACTCAAGGCTTAACATTCTATGAAAAGAAACTAGAAGACTATATAAATAAACATGACGAACCGTCTTCAAAGCTTCAATCCGAATCTCTTGACTTCAATAATGGTCCTTGAGCTTCAACGAAGCTTCAGGCACACGATCACGCGCTTTGAGAAGTCTTGAGACGTCGCTTTTGATGTTCATAGAATTTTGGTGACGATCTCCATAACTGCGCTCACAAAGAGTTAGTTCACGATATTTATGTTTGTTCATCATCAAAACCAAATCCGGGGAATCAATACTCAACAATTACATGTTCTTCATGAAAAAGGAAAAATTTTTCCTTTATATATCCTCAATTAACCCCCAAAAGTCTCCAAAAGTCCCCATAATGCCCCATTTCAGTCCTACATTTTATAATAATTTTCTGCTATTTATAGGCACCCGGAAACATATTTATTTCTTATTTATAACACCCTTCCCCATTTATCCCTTTTTGGCTTTTTTCTTTCAGCATGCGGACCTAAGGCCTGCAGCCACAGGCCCGCAGCTTTGTTTGTTTGTTTTTTCCTCAAAAATTTTGGCTTGCGGGCCCGAGGCCCGCAGTGCATTTTGCTTGTTTTTTCTCGTTTTAGTGGGCTTGCGGCCCGCTATCCCGGCGAGAAGAAAGGAGGGGGTGGCGGCTAGGGCTTGCCGCCTTTGCCCCCTACAGTGCCGCTGGAGGGATAGGATGTTGAATATTGGACTCCCCGGATTTGGTTTTGGATGATGAGCAAACATAAATAATTCATGAACTAACAATTTGTGAGCGCAGTATTGGAGATCGTCATAGGAGGGTTGCCCGGCCGTGGCGGGGACGGGGAGAGGACCCCCGCCGGGAGGCGCCGGGGGGGGGGGGTGCGGCGCGTCAGCCCCCCACCAGGAGGGGGGCGCAGATCGGGGTGGTGGCCTCCGCCGGGAGGCGGGTTGGCACGGGGACAGCAGTACCCCCTGTCGTGAGGGCGGAGGTGGTTGGGGACAGCAGTACCCCCGCCGAGGGCAGGGGGTTGGGGACGGCAGCTCCCGCCGCAATATGTGTGTGTGTGTGTGTGTGTGTGTGTGGGCATGGGCGACGGTAGCCCCTCGCTATGGGGGGGGGGTGTCGATGACAGATCTGCCGTGGGGGGGGGGGGGGGGGAAACCCCGCCTTCGGGGTGGTTAGGAAACTACGGCGGCCGGCGGCAAGGCCACCGCGATGCCATGGAAGGGGATATTATTATTATTTTTTCAGTTTAAATATGATAAAAACATGATTTTTGGATGGAAAAATCATCGATGTAGGCAATTAACCCTATTTCCACTCCGATCATGCCAGATTGATGGAGAAAACAATCAAGCGCATGATTAAAAATTAAATTTTTAGCGATAATACCACTAGATCTGTCCTCTAGATCTAGCGACGGTTGACGAAGCCTACACATGGATGATGACGCCCGTTTGAGGTAGACGAAGCCGCGCGTGTGGATCTCACGCCTTTCCTTCGCTTTCGTAACGATCAGTATTTGTGTGGAAATTTTATTTAGAGGCTCGTGCTGATAACGTATTATGAATCATCATCTATGGAGGGTTACTCAGCTCTTTATTTATAGCAGATGGTAGAGCATACAAAGATATGATACAATGATACATTCTTATCTATAAGATAATACGTAATTCTAGTACAAATCTATCGTCAACCTCCGTCCACGTCCGAATACAAATCACAACACCTACTATCTTTGATCCAGAAGCCAATCCATTTGTTTATGATGACATCACTACCGTCTACCGTATAAAGCAGCAGGTCGTGGCGTTTTGTCCCTAAACGCACTCTGCGGTGATCGTATCTTCCCTCGATTCGGACAGCGGCAGCAGCGTAAACTTTTATTTCGCTTTTAGTTAGTTATTAGTATTGGTCATCAGCGCCAAATTTTATAGTCAATCCATTTGGAAAGCGCACCTGAAATCTCTTTATTGGGTTGGGCTCTCTCTCTCCGACGAAAGAGGAGAAAAACAAAAGAATCCCTCTTCATAATTTAATCTCCTCTCTCTCTCTCTCCGCTCTTCAAATTAAAATCAAATTCGGAGAAAAAGGAAAGAGAAGAAAAATGTCTTGCTCTTCGTCGTCGGGATCGAGCGAGGAGGACGAGGGCGTGGATTCTTACAGGAAGGGAGGCTACCACGCGGTGAGAATCGGCGATCAGTTCGCCGGCGGCCGCTACATCGCGCAGAGGAAGCTCGGATGGGGGAATTTCTCCACCGTTTGGCTCGCCTACGATAAGCAGGCTCAGGTAATGATCCGATCCGTTTTCATGGATCTTGGAATTTAGTTAAGATCTCTTTTTTTTTTTGGTGTCGTTTTTTGACCGGATTGTTTTCAAGATGTTTGAAACATTGCTGATTGGGCGAATTATGTTTTGCTTGATGTCTATTTTTAATTTATCTGGGTTTATTTTGTGATTCTTGATATTCATATAAATTTTACTGTGATCGTTTCATTACATACTTTTTGTCGGAGAAGTTGGTAAGTTAGCTCGTGCGTTATGTTTGAATGCGGCTATTTCTTTGGACTATCTTACAATGTGATATTTATGTTTTTTTATGTTTTTTTGTCTATTTTGTTTCAATGCATTGATTTAATTGTTTGATTTTTTTAACGATGATTCTATTTTGCAAATGCTTATGGAGGTAGAATTTTAATTTATGATTTCTGCAACTTTTTGATCAGACTGTTCAGATGCTTGATGATTTTTTTTTTTGACTTATAATCATGTGATTTAATGGAAATTTCTATAGAAGAACCAGTCTTAATTTTCGTGTTATGTGATTGGTTCCCCTTTCTCATCAATTTGTTTGTTTTTCTTGAATGACATGCTAAGTATGTTATAAAGTCAATCCATTTTGTCCTAAACCGACTTGGTCTTTCATTTGTTTGCCCATCTGATCGGTCAAACGTGATCATTAGTATCTTTGGATTGCGATTGTTCGATTGAATTCCCTGGATATAGCCAATCTGTCTAATTAAATATGTTTAACTTTGTTCTTTCTTAATTTGCGATTCCACATATTGTCCTGGGTTCATATTGACATTTTAGTGAATAAGTTTCATATATTTCAATTGCTTAAGATTTTTTGAAGTACTTGGTTATTCCTCTGTATGCTAATGATCATGTTGTTTTGTGAAGGCTTGCATTCCTTATTTCTAGAGATAGTTATACTAAACTTTTTGTTGTTTCATTTTATTAAGTAAGATGTACATGACATTAGAAGCATGATATGATGGGGAATGCATTTTAATATTTAGCTAAGGCATACTACCCCTTTTATTATGGATTATCTACTTCCCTTTAGGCAATCTTTTTTGAAGACCCATCTCTAATGACCATAACTTCTTTTCACCATCAAATGAAATTTATGTCACAACATGAAAATGTTGTAAAAAATCTGAGATAAGAAGGATGATGCTATTTAAAAAAACAAAAAAAGGAATAAACTTATCAGCCAATGTGTGCTAGGCACTGTCCTTAAGAGTAGATTTTCGCCCCTCATAGTGAATACTTGGTACAACAAAGGTCCAGCGGCTACCCTCCAGGATTCAACGAAAACGGCCTTGTAAGTGTGCACACACAATATAAGGTTCCAACGAGCAGTAACTATTCTTCGGTCGCACATGAAGATGAAGAAGAATAGCTGGCCGCAGAGGTAGAAGCGAACAACACAACAGAACAGCAACAACAACGAAGGGCAGCAATTTTGTGGAGGAAGAGAATGATTTTCGCAATACTAATTCTCTGGAAAAGCTGAGTTTAAATAGATCCGAAAATTTGCCTGTTGGAATTCAGCAATCAATGATAAAATGTGACTGTTGGAATTTAGCCATCAATGAGAAAATGGCGGTTGTGAAATTAAACAGCGATTAAATGAAAAATATGGCTGTTGAGAAAATTAAAAACGTAATGAGCTTTTAATTTCTTTAAAAGCAAGAGGGCTAAAAAACTTGATCCAAAACTCGGGCACTCCGCGTGCGCACCCATGAACCCCCCTGCGCAGGCGCGACACACGCTAAGGGTTTTCGGATCAGGCGTCCACATTTTCCATTCAGCCCAATCCGTTTTGGGCTCGGCCACTGCTTGGGCTCATGCGTCCGTGAGCTTCTCCTCATTCCTAGCCCATATACCAAGTCTAATAGCTCATTAAGAAGAAGTCTATTATAAACTCCAACAAGAGAGTTATCCCTTCCAATGTGGGACTAAAACTATACTTTGAATTGAAGAAATACATGACCAAATATCCAACAATCCCCCACTATTTCAAAATTCAAAGATAAAGATATAAGAATCCAAGAAGAGGAACAAAATTGATGTGAGAACGAATACAACAATTCAATACATTAGCAATGGTGACTTTCGGTCTATGAACCATTATTTTGGGAATGAAAGTGTGTTCTACAAGAAGTTGGTGAAACATATAGTTTCTATGAATCAATCTCATTTATTGTAAAACATTGACTCACAACTCATATTGAATCATCAAAAAATAGTTGCTTGCTCTTACGTGTTGGCACGTTTCAGCCATGCGCCATACCTAGATTTTCATGAGTGTTCTAGCAAATGTACCCATATTCGCATAGGAAGCGGCCCCACTTCCACACCCATATAGGTGGACCCATCAAGTGTGCTCGACAATTATGCACACCACCCAACAAGGGCTTTGGTATCCATTAAGAGCCATATGCTCATCATCTCTCTCATCGTCGATAACACTATCTACACCATAGAAAAAGGACATATAACATAATGATTGTGCTCCTCACGATCTACAAGTGACTTGTTATTACCCATATGAACCTACTCCATGAGATCATCAATCACATGGTTGGGTTACCATCACTCTTGACCTATGTTTTAGGTTTAAGTCCCATTCCCCTTGATGAACTTCTCACTAACTTCCTATTTAGTGGTTTTGTCAGAGGATCTGCCAAATTCATCTCCAACCTCACAAAATCAAGTGATATTATCCCATGATCTGGCATCTACCTCACAATAGAGTGCCTTAGGTGTATATGCATACTCTTCCCATTAAAAAATTCATTTTTGGCTTTTGCAATTGCAGCTTGACTATCACAATGGATAGACATAGACGTGGTTTTCACAAATAGAAAGATCACCAAGAAGGTTCTTAGGCCATTCGGCTTAACTACATGCTTTCTCCAAGGCAATAAACTCGGACTCCATAGTAGACCGAGCAATACATGTTTGCTTAGATGATTTCCAAGACACATCACCTCCACCAAGTGTAAAAACATAACCACTTGTGGATTTAAGCTCATCTGAATCTGATATCCAGTTTGCATCAGTAAAATCTTCTAAAATTGATGGATCGCCATTAAAAACAATCCATATACAAGAGTTCCTTTTAAATATCTCATAACTCTTGACAATGCATTCCAATGATCACTATTAGGATTTTGCGTGTAACGACTCAATCTACTAATAACATATGCAATATCAGGGCGAGTACAATTCATCAAATACATCAAGATACCAATGATCTGAGCATATTTAATTTGTGAAATAGATTCACCAAATTTTTTATTTAAATGTAAGCTAGCATCATATAGAGTAGCTACAGTTTTTTGATCATGATATCCAAAATTTTCAAGCATCTTACTAATATAATGTTCTTGTGAAAGTATAATTCCACTAGGTGTCTTAGTTAATTTAATACCTTAGATCACATCAGCTCCACCCATGTCTTTCATATCAAACTTAGAAGACAAGAATGACTTCGTATCATTTACTACATCTAGATTGGTGCCGAGAATTAGCATGTCATCAACATATTAGCAAATAATAACACCAACATCATTATCAAACTTTGTGTAAATACATTTATCAGCATCATTAATATGGTAACCATTTGATAGCAAAACACAATCAAATTTATCATGCCATTGTTTTGGAGCTTGTTTTTAAACCATAAAGAGATTTAACAAGTTTGCATACTTTATGTTCATTTCCAAGAGTGATACAACCTTAAGGTTGTTCCATATAAATCTTTTCTTCCAAATCTCCATTAAGAAATGCATTCTTTTACATACATTTGATAGATAACAAGACTATGAATAGATGCTAAAGCAACCAAGACACGAATAGAAGCTATCCTGGTGACAGGAGCAAATGTAACAAAATAATCAATGTCTTTCTTTTGGTTGAAACCTTTAGCAACTAATCTAGCTTTGAACTAGTCAATAGATCCATCAGGTTTTAGCTTCCTTTTAAATATCCACTTGCAACTGATAGTTTTAGCACCTGAGGGCAAGGTAATAAGTTCCCAAGTGTGGTTTGACATAATAGATACTAATTAACTATTGATTGCTTCTTTCCAAAAAGTGGCATCAGGAGATGTGATGGTTTCATGGTGTGTAAGAGGATTATTATTAATAAGAAAAGTGAAAAAGACATCCCCTAAATTGGTCTTCTTCCTAACTCTTTTACTCCTTCTTACTTCTACCTTATCATCATTATCATGTGATTGTGCATCAGAAGTGTGCGATGAGTGAGGTGCAGAAGTCAACCTAACATTATCAATTTTCATTGGAAATATGTGCTCAAAGAAATCAGCATTCTTGGTTTCAACAATAGTGTTAGGCTCCATAATATTTTGCTCACTTCTAACAACTAGGAATCTATATGAAGCACTATTTTGAGCATAGCCAATAAACATGCAATCAAATGTTTTAGGACCTAATTTTCTTTTCTTAGGTTCTGGTAAAAGAACTTTAGTTAGGCACTCCCACACTTTAATGTAATCAAGGTTTGGAGAGTGACCTATCCAAAGTTCATAAGGAGTCTTACCTGATTTCTTATAGGGAATTCTATTCTGAATGTGACAAGCAGAGAGAATAGCTTCTCCCCATAAGTTAAGAGGTGCACCCGAACTAATTAGCAAAGCATTCATCATCTCTTTTAAAGTTTTATTTTTCCTTTCTGCTATGCCATTAGATTCAGGAGAATAAGGAGGTGTAGTCTCATGAATAATCCCATGTTCTTCACAATACTCATTAAACGATGTAAACTCCCCTCCTCTATCTAATCTAATCCTTTTTATTTTCTTATTAAGTTGATTCTCTACTTTGGTTTTATATTTCAAAAACATATCAAAAGTTTCATCTTTAGATTTAAGCACATATACTTCATTATATTTAGAGAAGTCATCTACAAAAGTAATATAGAATTTCTTACCACCGCTAGTTATATTGCTTTTCAAATCACCAAGATCACTATGAATTAAAGCAAGCAATTCACTTTCTCTGTGAACAGATTTACAAGATTTCTTAGTAGCTTTTGATTCAACACATACTTCACATTTGTCATTAGAGGAAGAAGAAGAAGCATTTAGCAAACCAATTTCTTTCATTTTCTTAATATATGAAAAATTCACATAACCTAGTCTATAGTGTCAAGTATCAAAGGAGTCAATCAAATAAGCAAAAGAAGAAGATGCTTTATTATTCATTGTTTCAAGTACATTCAGAATGAAAAGACATTGGTTACAATATCCCTATCCCACAAACTGACCATTCTTGGTCATAACAATTTTATCAGACTCAAAAGTAATCTTAACTCCCACTTTTCCCAGAAGAGAGACAGAAACCAGATTCCAACGGATATCTGGAACACGGAGTACCTCACTTAGAGAAAAGGGTTTTTCATGAGGTTAATTTGAGGAGTACCTTTCCTTTTCCAATTACGGGTGAGGGTCTTGAATCCCCCATGTACGCATTCTCCTCACCAGAACTAATAGAAACATAGGAGGTAAAAGCTCATCTATCAGTGCGAATATGTCGGGTTGCCCCGTAGTCAATCACCCAATCCTTAGCATGTGCAACCATGTTCACCTCCAAGATCACCGTAGCAATAATATCTCCCTCTACCAAGTTTACACTTGGTTTAGGAGCATCTTTCCGAAAACGACATTGAGCTGCATAGTGTTCAGGCTTTTTGCAAACAAAGCATTCTCACTTCTTCTTGAAAAGTAGTGTGGCTTTGGCCCTTTTGAAATTTCTGATTTGGTTTGTGGTTGGATCTAAACTTGTTGAAATGTTTCTTAGGATGTGAAGGAGGAAAGGAAGAATTGCTCTCAACTAGATTAGCTTTGGAGACAATTTCTTTAGCAGAATTGGTTTTCTTCTCTCTTTCCCTATTCTTTTCCTCAGTCCTAATATGAATGATTACATCTTCAAGAAACATTTGTTTTCTTTTGTGGTTGAGGTTTTTTTATAATCTTTCCAAGACTCAGGAAGTTTTTCAATAAGTGATCCAGAAACAAAAGGATCAGGGAGAGTGATGTATTCATTTTTCAGATCATCTATGAGAACATGTAAGTCATGGATTTGGGAGGAAACGGATTTATCTTCGGACATAGAGAAATGAAGGAAGTTGCGAATAACAAATTTTTGGGTACATGCATCTTCTAGGATAAATTTTTTGGTAAGGCTAGTCCAAATTTCAGAGGCTATTTTGGTAGAGAACAGTAGACATCAAACAGTCCATTAGAAAGAGTGTGAAGGATGGTAGGTCTACAGATTTTATTGGCTCGGTCCCATGCAGGAATATCCTTTTCTTCTGTAGGTTTAGGATGAGTGAGTGCGAAGGAAAATCCAGTGACATCAAGAGTGCTAAAAACTTTTTCTTACCATCTCCTAAAGAAAGTACCACAAAACAGTTCGATTTTAGAGAGATCATGCAGGTGCTTAGCAGTAACAATAGCAGCATCCATGATAATCTACTCTTAAGATTGTTGTAAAAAATCTGAGATAAGAAGGATGATGCTATTTAAAAAACAGAGAAAGGAATAGACTTTTCAGCCGAGGCGTGCTAGGCACTGTCCTTAATAGTAGATTTCCGCCCCTCAGAGTGAATACTCGGTGCAAGAAAGGTCCAACGGATACCCTCCAGTATTCAGTGGCAACGGCCTTGTAAGTGTGCACACACAATACAAGGCTCCAACGAGCAGCAACTATTCTTCGGTCGCACAGGAAGATGAAGAGGAACTGCTGGTCGCAGAAGTAGAAGCGAACAGCACAACAGAACAACAACAGCAACGAAGGGCAGCAATTTTGTGGAGGAAGAGAATGATTTTCGCACTACTAATTCTCTTGAAAAGCGGAGTATAAATAGATCCGAAAATATGACTATTGCATTCAGCAATCAATGAGAAAATGTGACTGTTGGAATTCAGCCATCAATGAGAAAATGATTGTTGCGAAATTAAACAGTGATTAAATGAAAAATATGACCGTTGAGAAAATTAAAAACGTAATGGGCTTTTAATTTCTTTAAAAGCAAGAGGGCTAAAAACATGATCCAAAACTCAGGCATTCCGCGCGCGCACCGTGAACACCCCTGCGCAGGCGCGATGCCAGCGCACACACGCTAAGGGTTTTCGGATCCGTCGTCCACATTTTCCATTCGGCCTAATCCGTTTTAGGCTCGGCCCCTGCTTGGGCTCATGCGCTGCGAGTTTCCCCTCATTGCTAGCCCATATACCAAGTCCAATAGCCCATTAAGAAGTCTATTATAAACTCCAACAAGAGAGTTATCCCTTCCAATGTGGGACTAAAACTATACTTTGAATTGCAGAAATATATGACCAAATATCCAACAGAAAATGCATCCATCAGATTCTTACATTAACAACTTTGCGGTTTGGAGTGCCTTTAAGAATTTGCATTTCATTCCCTGTTTAGTCCTGGACAAACTTTTGCTCGGTTTAACTTTTAAGTTTGCACGTCTTTATGCGATCTTAGTCAATGAATATTTTCTCCTGATATGTTATATGTTCTAGTTTACATATTCGATTTTCTTATCTAGAGGTCGGTATTCCCCTATTAAGTTGCCCTATACACCATTCGTTTTGCAGAGATTTGTTGCTCTTAAAATTCAAAAAAGTGCAACACAGTTTGCTCATGCCGCGTTACATGAAATTGAGATTTTATCAGCAATCTCCAAAGGAGATCCTTCTAATTCCAAGTGTATCATCCGATTATTTGACCACTTTAAGCATGCTGGTCCAAATGGGCAACACATATGCATGGTCTTTGAATTCTTAGGAGACAGCCTCCTCCGCCTTGTCCGATATAATCGTTATAAAGGCATTGGACTAGACAAAGTTAAAGACATGTGCAAATCAATTTTGTTTGGTCTTGATTACCTGCACAGGGAACTTGGCATCATTCACACGGATCTGAAACTGGAAAATGTTCTTCTCGTCTCCACTATCGATCCTACGAAAGACCCTGTAAAGTCTGGAACTTCTCCAATTCTTGAGAAACCTGAGGGCAATCCCAATGGGGGATCAGTGGCTAACATTATCGAGAAGAAGCTGAAGAAGAAGGCGAAGCGGGCCAGAGCAAGGATCTCTGAGAGAAGAGGATCTATGATAGAAGCGCCGGTGAGGGAGAGGACACAGAGGAGCTTAGAGGGGATTGATTTCAGATGCAAGATAGTGGATTTTGGCAATGCTTGTTGGGCTGATAAGCAATTCGCGGAAGAAATACAGACAAGGCAGTACAGATCCCCAGAAGTTATTATTGGATCGAGATATTCCTTTTCTGCTGACATATGGTCTTTCGCTTGCATTGCTTTTGAGCTTGCCACTGGTGATGTTTTGTTTGCACCGAAGACTGGCCAAGGATTCAGCGAAGATGAGGTGCGTTAGTCGGATTCTTCTATAAGCTGTCTTCATTTTTGTTTTGCTAAAGTTAAATGACATACCATTTTGATTTAATAAACATTTTGTTTTCCACTGCGTTATATTTTTTTGATTAAAATGTGAATTACAGAAGCGGACTATGACTGTTCTGTCCTTTTGGACAGCACAACCGCAGTACATCACATATGTTATGGTATGGCCATTGATTGTTAGCATCAGTTTGCTGTATGTTCCTTACATATACAGTTTAACTGATGAACCCCTTACAGTAATGTGGAATCACTATAAATTTCTGTGGTTTTATTTAATTATGTTCTTGGCCTCGGGTCATCAGAAGCGTTGTTGTTGTTGTTGTTGTTTTTTTTTTTTTTTGGGGGGGGGGGGGGGGGGTTGGGGGGGGAGGGTTTGGTATTGAAACAAAATGAAAGTTTTTGCTGTTTCTGTGATCATTCCTTTTGAGAAGAAAGAGAAGTTTATACATTTCAGCAAGTTCAACTTTCCTCTTCAATATGAAATTTCTTCTATTATTATTATTATTATTATTATTTTATTGATGTTTTCCATATGAATGGGATCAAACGCAAGAAACATACCATTGAGGAGACCTTGGGGAGTTTTGTAATGCTTTTAAGAGAAAATCTTTAATTCTAAATTGATGTTAACTTCACATGTCTACATTATCTCTTGGGATAATATTTTCAACTAAAAGAAACATATCTGTCTCTTTTAAAGTAAAAAAAAAAAGAATAGAAAAGGTAGAATTATTTTATCATCTCCTTTGGATTTTTAACTCATCCAGATGGTGGTTTAATAATTGGAAATTTCCAGAACTTTTTTCATCGGAAATGATGCTTAACAAAAAGAAGTATTTATTGATATAATGCCCAGAAAGTATTGTTGGGATTCGGTGCCAGCCATAAAGATAGGGAAAAAAATTGAACAATCAATATCTACAAGTATGCAAAAAACAATGCAGAACACTTACATGTTTGCAAATTTGTTTACAATGGAGATGTATTCTTTACTCTGACACGGGGGAGTGCACGATTATTTTACTTCATCTCAATCTCTTATCTTCGTCACAGAACAACACAGCACGACATTTCTTTTTTGGGAGTTTTCTCTAAATTGATCACAAGACACTAGCTTACGGGATTGTTTATAGTCCGTATGATTCCAATGGAAACTATTATAACTTATTTTCCTAGCCATCTGATTAAAAACATGTTTGAATCTTCTAATCTGGGCTCTTCTTTCTGTTTTGTGCATTTGCATGCGTTTATAAAGATGAACCTGTCAATAAAATATCAATCTCCAACCTTGTACATCAGCCCATTTTCATCTGAAAAATATTTTCTTCCAAGATTAACTTTATTTAGGCCTTGATTGACTGCACATGGATATCTTGTAACAGAAGGGAATTTCTTGTAGAATGACCTCTTGGACCAACCTTGTGGTTCCAAAGGAAAAAATCTCGCTCAACTGTGTTTTTTCTTCCCATAAACGGTTATCTTAGTATACTTCATTTTCTCATGTCGTTGACTCATAGCCCGATGACTTGTTAAACATGCTTTCGGACACCTATACCTCTATTGCTTGGGCTCCATAAGGACAAGAAACAACACATGGGGCTTTACATAATTCTCCATGTTGCGTTAACTATCCAACATGCGGGAAAGCCGTTGCCTATGACATGACACCGGCTCTCATGCTTCGGCTAGGAGGAACACCAAGTAAACCTGGACAATGCATGAACTTATGCAAAGGATTGAGCATGGTCACCGTAAATTTGTCTGCACCACCAATCTTATTCATTTTTATGCCATTTAACTAATGGCTTTGTACTATTGTGATACATCTCATATCTATATTGTAAATACGACATGAATAAATTATAACACCTTAGTACTTCATTTAATTCATGGTTGCACCATGGAATCCTCTTGCAAAAATTGGGGTTGTGAAATAGACCGGAAAAAATCCAATAGCGATGTGTTTTTGTCCTTTTCTCTCTTTGAAAAATTAGCCTGAATGTGTTATGATTTAAAATTAGAGAGTAGAGAGTGACACCATTACATTTGAAGAAATCCGGTGAATATTCCCATTTTATTAGGCACATGAGCCTATATGCGTGTCTTGATAAAATATATTTTATTCAGTCTATTCATTGTTTGTTTGAAATCTCAGTTGTCTTATATATCTATATTACATTTGAGGACTTTTTTCATTGCCTTGCTGACTAGGACAAGTTGATGTCATGTTGATGTATAAAGAGGTTGATAGAAGAATGGTTAGGATTTACTCTTGGTAAAAGAAGGGTTGAGATGTGTGTTGTGAGATGAGGACTTTTTTGTTTTTTCTTTGGTTTTCAAAACCCACACAATCTCTACATTTGCGCAGAATACCGTCACATTCCCCTATTTGCTAAAAGACCCCCATTTCACTTTTTACCCACACACCCTACACACACCCACACTTATGCACTTCCCCCTTTCATTTTCGTGCGTTTCTCTTTTGGCCCGGGCTAAAAAAATTTCCCCACGCCGAAGGCGCGCGCTAAATTTTTTAAAGCTATTTTTTTGTTCCGCATCGAAGGCGTCCGCTAAAATTTTTTACGCTAATTTGTTATTACGCGCCGAATTTGTTGTACCGTGTCGAAGGCGCCATTCCGCGCCGAATTTGTTGTTCCGTGTCGAAGGCGCCCGCGCCGCTAAATATTTTTACGCTAATATGTTCTTTTAAATTTTGATTGTGGAAATAATTTTTTGGAAACAAAGATTTCGCGGGGGAGAATCTTAAATGAACCGTGCCACGCGCCGAATTTGTTGTTCCGGTCCGAAGGCGCCTGCGCCTAATTTGTTGTTCCATGTCGAAGGTGTCCGCGCCGAATTTGTTGTTCCACGTCGAAGGTGCTCGCGCCGAATCTATATTTTTGTGCATTAAATTTTGGAGGGGAAGTAATTTTTGGGGAGAACAAAGATTTTGAGGTGATATCTTAAATGAACCGTGTCCGGGGCACGTGTTTTGACTAGTATATATAAAAATCTTAGTTGTCTTATATCTATTCTATAAAATAGAGATGTTATCAAGAGAAACTGGATAAGAGAAATTGGACAAGAGATATTGGATAAGAGAATTTGGACAAGAGAAATTGAATAAGAGATGAGATTTTGAGAGATAAGATAAGAGGTGGGAAATTTTGTGATGAGATTTTGAGAGATAAGAGAAGAGGAGGGGAATTTTGCACATACAACCCCGGGTTTTGCATTTTTGCCCATGGACCCTCCCCACACACACCCACACTTTTTATTCTTCCCCCTTCCCGGACATTTTTTTCTAGTCCACGTGCACGTGTGCACGGGTTATTTGCTAGTATATATAAAAATCTTAGTTGTCTTATATATATATATATATATATATATAAGGAATATGGGCTTGCGCTGACAGCGCAGGAAATTTTTCATGAGCTGTCAGTGATTCAGGGCCGAAAAAACATTTTTTCCTTTTTTTTGCAATGTGTTCTACAATTTGTTAACTATCTCCACATCAAATTTTAAGTCAATCCAACACTTTCTGAGCCTCCGTTCATGCGTTTCAAAACACCGCTCCAGAAAACCGAACTGTCAGCGCAATAGTTTTGAAACGCATGAACGGAGGCTCAAAAAGTGTTGGATTGACTTGAAATTTGGTGGGATGTAGTTAACAAATTGTAGAACACATTGCAAAAAAATTAAAAATAAAATATTTTTTGGCCTCGAATCGCTGACAGCGCAGGAAAAATTACTGCGCTGTCAGCTTTAGCCCATATTGATATATATATATATATATATATATATATATATATATATATATATATATATATATGGGAAAATGTGCATGTGCACATGCGCATGAAAATTACTTACGCATGTGCACATTTCCCCCATTTTTCTGTTTTTTTGGAATTTTTTCATGAGGTTGTTATGATCAACATACCAAAGATCAAGTGACTCCAATATTTTTTGAGCCCACATCAAACTCTTTCAACTTTAATGGTCTGAAAACTTGCTGAAAAACCGTTGAAGTTGCAAGGGGTAGATGATGGCTCAAAAAGTATTGGAATCACTTGATTTTTGGTATGTGATCATCCATGAGGTGAACATCCACATGAAAAAAATTCCAAAAAAATGTGAAAGGGGAAAAAATATGCACTTGCGCACGTACTTTTCATGCGCATGTGCACAGACACATTTTTCACACACACACAGCTAAGCCCTCATCTGCGGTCTCGAAATCTTAAGGCCTCATGTGTGGTCTCGAAATCTTTACCCTCTAGTATTTTTTCAGACGATAGGAACCATTCATTTTGATCTTCATATTCTAAAACCTTAAAACAACGAATATCGAATATCGGAGGAACCCAAGGAGGTTTCATAGTTCGTCCAACCATCACAAATTTAACGGTTTCGTAAGAATAGAACTTAGTGATGGGTGAACAAACCCTATAAGGTTTTCCGGTATTTTGTGTTTTGGGGTTTTAGCATATGAAGATCAAAATGAATGATTTTGATTTTGACCGAAAAATTCAAAAGGGTGGAGATTTCGAGGCCGCATATGAAGCCTTAGTTCATATGTCATATGATACCCATTATTATATATATAGTTTTCAATTTTTGCAACTACAATATCACAAAAAAGGCTGCGTTGTTGTTGTGATCCTAGGTAAACCTATATTTTGCTTTGGGCCAACTGACTCTTGAAAAAAAAATCCATTGATATAGATCATATCTGATTTATTGGTTTTAACTCATTAAATAGGTATGGATTTTAAAGTAAATCTAAAATCCAATATTACTAAGACTCGAAACCTACTATTCATTTTCTTTTAAAGCTAAATACTAGTATGGGACTTTCTAATCCCCTATTTCATTGCTTCTCCTTGACAGTTGGCTTCTTTATTCCTTAATAAAATTTCTGGTTCTGACTATCGACATTGCAAAACTGATGAAAAGATGAAATCAGTTCATAAGAGCAAACGATGAAGATGCATAAGTCCCAATCAAGATGTAGCAACCCAGCCAAAAAAACAAGAAATTTGAGCAACACACATGACTAAGAATCTAGTGAGAACAGTAGTTAGCTTAACAGAAGCAGACTGGTTTAATCTCTTTAGTTTTTATTTTTTCATTTTATTTAATTCCAAAATGCAACTTTTCATGGTATATGAGGTGATTCTTTGATGTTTAATTGAACATTCCTTCAATTTCATGGGGGGAAAATGTTTCCACCTCCTTACCTTTTGAATGAAGTGTGTCCTCCATCTTGCTTTTGTTTTAACATTTTTACCCCCTAGATCTCATTATACCCAACCTTAACCCCTATTGTATCAATTCTTCATCCATCTCCACCATTTAATTCAGTTACAAAAATACCTATTTAATATCTTTTGGCCATCATACCAACTAACATTTAAGTCATTGCATACGTCTCTCAAACACCTGCCCTTATTTAACAATTACCACCTTTATAGTAAATGTTCACCTTTTAGATAAACCTACTTACTTTTTGGATTTATGAAAACATACCATCTTTTTTATGCATCCAACATGGGTTCATTTTTTCATAAGTATTTTTTGTAAATTATGAAATTCTCTGCTTTTAGGATCTATCTTTAAAGTGCCTATGTGTGTGGGGATGTATAAATAGATAGATATGCATACATACAAACATACTAGGCTACTTTCGGAATAACCCGGTTACATATGCTTCCACCTTGGTTTGAACAATGCCCCCATCAAATTGAAAATTCACAACATTAGATGTGATCTTTCTAAACAAAATATTAAAGTATTTTGACATGTTTTTCTCACGCATCAAACTGACCAAAATTTAAGAACTTTTGCATAAGCATAAAGTGTTTTGATCACATGAGCAACATATATCAAAATCTTTTGAAATGTTGTTTATATATAGTTTTTGAGTATAGTTGATCGCATTAATGGTATAAATTTTCTAGTTGGTAGATGCATGACCAAACCAAAATAGAAGCATCGCATTCTGGATGCTTTCGAAAGTTAGCATATCTTAGATATATAGAGGAAAAATAGTCAAATGAGAGAACTTTCATCTTTGGTAGTCAAATATTTCACGCTTTACTTTTTTCCGATGATCATCACCGTTAATATTTGATATGATTGTCTTAAATCATAGTATTAAAAATCATAAGGTTCCTATATTTTTTCACATTTAGCTAGTGTTAAAAAAGGCAAGCCATGCCCCCCCCCTACAATGACAACCGTCATGGCACTAGCAAACCCCGGCTACATCATTATAGGTTGAGGAAGCCAGTTTGGTGGCATACCATTATTAACTTGTGTGATGGCTACTACAATGGGTAAGGTGTCTACTATGGTGGGCTTCGTCCATAAAGATGGGCCAGCCTACTCACTATGCGTTATTTTCTTTCTTTCTTCATTCTTCCTTCTCCACTGCCTCGTTGTAGAGATTGCATGCTATATCTCCTTGTTGTTGCCAGTGAAAATTGCGATGACCTACATGGGCTTGGGGGAGGAGTGCATATAAGGAAGAGGGAAGAAGAGGAAGAATAAAGAAGGATGAAGGAAAAATGAGGAGGAAAAATTAGAAAGAAAGGAAGAAAAAAGAGGGGAAAATGAAACTTTAAAAATTCGTTAGATGTGATTTTGTTCAAATATTGGTTCATTAATGAAATAATTGTTATTGATCCAATTTTTCAAAAATTGGATTGTGACATGCGATTGTGTTTAGGGCGGACATTTGTGATTTATAAGGGTTTGTATTGATATATCCAAAGCCAATTCTAGATCTTAACTGCGTCTTTGGAATAACTGACGAATATAAATGTATAAATTTAATTTGTCTAGAATATTTTAGATTTAGTGTTGATTTTCTTGGTTTTTTTCTCTATGTTATATATTTTTAAAGTAAAAACCCACCATTTCTTCAAAATGGTGCCTTTGGTGGCTCCTTGTCGCCATGTCACTGCCATCACTTGTAACATTGTTAACAATTTCACCGTAATAGAATTTTTTTAATTCTGGGCTCAACTATAAAAACAAAAGGTTCATATGTTTTTTTGCTGTTTTGATGATTTACAATATGAAGATCAACGAAAGAGTGGCAATTGTTAAAAATATGGGGAATAAACTTTTTGACCGTTACAGAGAAGATTTACTCTTATGGTACCTTATTTTCTGTAATCTCACATAAACACATACATATAAGATTAATGGGCCTCATATGACATACATGAGATCACTCATATACGATAACATTGTATATCTTCTCCACATAGTATATAGATCACATGCAATGTGCTTTTTGTCTCCCTGTACCTTTTGTGTAGGAGACTACTTTACATTATCGTATAGGAGAGAGATCTCTCTTGTAATATGATATCCATATATATATTATATGTAGATATGTTAATGTATGTTTGTATACATACATTTATGTTTGTATATGTATGTGTACGTGTGTGTGAAACCATTTCCTTCCAGGTTACCAAAAGGAAGATTGATTGAAGACAAAAGCAGATAGTTGCATATGTTATCTACTTACACATCAAAAATATCTACGAAAATAAATGTTTTTGAAGATAAATATGGATGATTATGCAGAACAATCTACTTTTGCAAAGATGTCAAATTTTATAGATAAAGAGGACCCTAAGTTTGAAGGCAAGCTAAGTTTTCAAAACTATTGTCTTTAAGTGTTCTAAAATGTGTCACAATACGCACGCAGTCCAAAATCACATCACATAATCAGTTATGCAACCATAATGCGTGTTATGCAGATTACACAAAAAATATTTTATATTATATAAAGAATATATATACATATACATGAATACACACATACAATTGATGGATCTTTTTGAATGTGGTTGTTGGCTAGGAGAAAAAGATGGGTAAAAGGACGACTGAGATTGAACCTTGAGATCTATTATACAGTAAAGGGATGCTTTTGAATGTGTTGCTTACTAGGACAAAACGTTGTATGGAAAGACAGCTGAAATTAAATCTAGAGGAATCAATGGGTAGGCTGAGAGTTTGTGAAAATTTATGGGGAACTAAATTTTGTGTAACTAAAAATTCAAATTTTGAGAGAAACTAAATATATAGAAGGAACTAATTTTTGGGAAACTAAAATTTTAAGGAACTAAATTCTCTTGGTGAAACTAAGTTTTAATTTAAAATTTTGAGGGAACTAAATCCGAAGGAAACTAAATTTTGGAAGAAACTAAAATTTTACATTTTGGTGGGAACTAAATTTGGTGAATATGGTTTAAAATTTTTGTTGTTGTAGTATTTTGAATGAGGCTATAACTTTTTTATGGATGAGAGATTTTGAATGGTCGGGGAAATATTTTGAATTACCCGTGACCTATGGTCACGGTTTATCTCTTATACAAATGAGAGATGTTTTTGAATGTGTTTGTTGACCAGGACAAATAGATAGGTAGAAAGATGGTTAAGATATAAGCTTAAGGGATCAAGGGTTATGATGTTGGTTTGTAAAAATTTTGTTGGGAAAAACCCTAAAATTGTGAGAGAACTAAATCACTAGTGAACTAAATTTTGGGATGACTAAACTTTTAAATTTTGAGAGAGTAAATTTGGAAGGAACTAAATTTTAGCTCCCAAATTTTAGGAGGAACTAAAATTTTTTGGAAACTAAATTCTCTTAGTGGAACTAAATTTTAGTTTAAAATTTAGGGGAACTATATTTGCAGGAAACTAAATTTTGAAATGAACTAAAATTTTAAACGTTGGTGGGAATTAAATCTTCATGAACGGTTGGGGATACTAAAATTTTTAGGGGAATACTAAAATTTTTAGAGGGGAACTAAATTTTCATGGGGAATCAAATTTTAGTTTGAATATGGTTAAAAAATTTTGTTAGGGAAATATTTTGAAAGAGGCTGGAATTTTTTTGTGAGGAGAGAGTTTGAATGTGTTAGAATTTTTTGGGAAAATATTTTGAATGCACTGTAACCTAGGGTCACGGGTTATGACTATTTAATATGTAATAGATCTGTATAGAATTGTAAAAAAATGAAATTTGATATAATTATAATTTTTAAATATATACTTACAATTTTAAGCATCTTTTCATGATTATCGTGATTATATTAATCACAAACCTCCACATAAGTCCCCATTTGGTTAGAAGCCAACCATCACTCTCTTGATCTTATGACAAAGTTAATAATTGAGAAAAATGTTCTAATTCTAGTAAATTGCATGCATTGTAATTCCAATCTTTCATCCCAAAAAACTTTCAAATAATCACAAAGATTGTCTCCCGAAAATAGATTGATTTGCCAATTTCAAAAAGAGAATAATGGAAATATATGACATATGTAGCTAAGCCTCATATATAATTCGACTATTTTTATAGTATTTGCTTAGCTAAATTTGATGTTCATGTTCTAAAACACCAAATATTGAACAAACTCAATTCTTTTTATTGGTTATAAAAGTTCTATTGTTGTAAAATAGTCAATGAGTAGATTGATGATCCACTTTTTTTTTGGGTCCACTCATCTTTAATGTTGAGATTTAACAATATAAAGTCAAAATGAACAGTATTGATCCTTTAAAAAATAGAAAACATAAAAGGTACATGTTTCACTGTTTAGTGCCACATCGCTTGCTACTATAGCTATATACCACCGTCTCCTACGTCGCTAAAGTTTCCGTTCTTGTTGATCTCATTGCAATTGAAATTATTGTTACGGTTGATGTTGATGTTGCTACTCGATGTTCCTTGGGAAGAGAGACCTGAGGGAAGAAATGAGATCCGCGATACACATCGAGCACAGAAGAGATAGAAATAAGAGAGCTAAGAGCACAAATGGATTGAAAGAAGTTGATAGAAATGCGAGAAGGCTTAGTGCATTTCTATTTGCATATTAGGGGGTTAATAATATGTCCTGTTCAGTTTCTTTAGGGTTTATTTTTTTCTTAAAAAAGCCACCTGATTATGCGCCCACAAATAAGGGTACATGTAGGCACATAAATGGACATGGCCCTAAGTATGCGGATGATCACATATTCAGGTGCATAGCTCACATAGAGTGAAGTGTAGGTCCACATACGTTATGCGACGACATAAAATGAATTTTTGAATGCCGCTACTTTTACAATGAAATATTACTATTATGGCCCTAAAAATAACCCAGAGGATATGTGTAGCCATATTTTTAAAAAAGTTGAGAAGTATATTGCTTGAAGAAATAATGGGCTTTATTTAAAATAAGTGTTGGGCTGGGCTGGACCCAGACCAAACTTATATAAGCCACATCCTGGACCCATTTACATATTGAGCTTGAATTTCTAAGCTCAAATCTACTTTCAAAATAAACAGATTGAATATGAGCCACAATGGAACAAACAGTTTTAGCTATGAAAATTTTAGGGAGATTCGTAACTTTATGCAAGAATGAAGAATATAATAAAATAAGGGTTAATTCACTAAACCCCTCCTGAGTTTTGGCCTTTTTGCCCCTGAAGTTTGTTCCCTTCATTAAACCCCATTATTATATTTTGTTTATCATGAAACCACTTAATCGGTCTTTTTTTTACAAAAATGATTGCTTTGCCCTGTTTTTCTGTCGTGGTATTTTCTTCGAAATCTTATGGATGAATCCAAAAAATTTGATGGATAAAAATATATCAATTTAGAAAATGTTAATTCTCTTCTTTGGTTCATCCAAAGCTTTTGGAGAAGATTTTGCTATAGTAAATGTGGGCAAAACAATCTTTTTTTGCGGAAAACCCCGCTTGGAAGGCTTGTGAAGGGAAAAAACTCAGGATGGTTTTGTAAAAAAATGTTAAACCACTAGGGCTTAAGTGAAATAACCCTTAAAACAAATAAGAAAAATTCAAAATTCAAATATTATCGCCAAATGAACAATTATGCTAAGAGAAAAAATATTTTTCATTTGATCATTATTATCTTATTTTATCTTTATTTATGAAGTGGAATTTAACTCCTCACCAGCGGCAACTGCCAGAAATATATTATATTGTAAAATTCAGTAATATTACATGCATAGAAGAGTCCATATAAGTATGTCAGGAAGACCGAAATATATTATATTGTAAACTTCAGTAATATTACATGCATAGAAGAGTCCATATAAGTATGTCAGAAAGACCAATAAAATTACCTATATATTGTAGAAAACAATTAGCATTTAGGATTAAATAGATATGTGTACATATCATATTCATAAAAATTGGGCCAAACACCTTTACGCCAAACCTTGTTTGTTTAAATTGGGTTGAAAACATTGCCCAAGCTCGATTAAATGTTGAAATGTTTGGTTCAATCCCGGCTCTAACTAGGCTAGACCTAATCAGACTTGGGCTGAGCTCGCCCAGTTCGTTGCCCTATTTAAAAGTGAGCATAAAAGTGCATGTGTCAGGTTGTAGATGTGGTTAAAGAATTAGGGGTGACAATTGAAAGGGCGAGGTAGCATTAAAAGGGGCAATGAATTTCCCAAAAATCTTATGGGGCATTAAATGAGATGTGTGTGTGTGTGTGTGTGTGTGTGTGTGTGTGTGTGTGTGTGTGTGTGTGTGTGTGTGTATATATGTACATAGAATACAGTATATTATATGATATATGAGAGATCTCTCATTTTCTTATATGCGATGATGTGATACATTTTTATTCATATAATAGAACAAAAGGTTACATGGATTGTACATTTTCCCCTTATCATTTATGATAGAAAACATGTCACGTCATCGTATATCAAAAATATCACTTATATGTTATATTATATGTATCATTCATTGTGTGTGTGTGTAATAGGCATATGCTATATGAGTCTTAGCTTCATTTACGACAATAAGTGTACTCTTCACTATTTTTTGAAGGGTCAGCATTATTCATTTTGATCTTCATATTCTATAACCATAAAACACCAAAGGTTGGATGAAACCAAAGCTTTTGCTCATTAATTTATTCATTAAAAATTAACCGGTTTTCATCAATAGAATTTTTGTCACCCTTAAATTGACAAGCAAACAACTTTAGGTTCATCCTATATTTGATGTTGAGGATTTTAGTATATGAACATCAACATGTAGTCGATCCTTCAAAAATATAACGAGGAGTGAACTTTTCAAGTTGTATATGAGACTCTTTCTTATATGTAATATGATACCAATAATTCTATATATGTGTGAAGAATATGGGAGTCAGCTAACCAAGTAGAAAATTTTCTAATTAGCTAGTGATGGGGACCAATTGAGTCTAAATTCCTTTTTATTTTATTTTATTTTTATTTTAGTCTTTATCTTTTAAGAGTTTTTCTTTTAAGATTTTTTTAGTTTCAAGTCGAATTGGGTTAGGAAAAGGTTGTAAGCATATATAAAGGCCACAAACTTGATTTATTTTCAATCAATCAATGAATTAAAATTTAGAAAATTTTCCTACAGTCTGAGAAAGATTCCCCCTCCTTGGTGAGAAGCCAAAGAATCCTAATTTATCAATTCATCCCTAAATCTTTCCCAGATCATCCACCAAATCTCTAAATATATCACATCCTACCTCAATTTGGTATCAGAGCTGAAGATACCATCTTTTCTCTTCTCGAGTATAGAGCCAATAAAAAAAACCAAAAACCACACCCTAATCAAACCCTAACCATCAATACTTCTGCCATCTCATACATCCATGACGATGGTCGATGACACCCATACAGTTCCCACACCATCGCTGTCGCCATCTACAGTCGAAGGCATCAAAACTGGCGATGAAAACCAGCCACACCACTATCCCAAATCCACTTCGACACTCGCCAGTGCCACGGTTGGCGACGGCTGTCATTGATCGCACCAAAATCCTCCCATGTCCCGGCGATGCCATATCAAGAAGATCAACAGAGAAACACTTTCAAAATTTGTCAAAAGAGGCGTCGATGCTGACTGAGCCGATTGTGCTATAGTGTCAGCATGATCGAGCCAACCAGACGACATGCCTAACTGAGCCGCGTCGACCGGTGTGCCGACACTGTTCATCGGCTTGGATGGAGCCAACCCCGAGTCGAAGGGAGCTAGCTCGAGCCGAGTCGACGAGCCAACCATCGAGCCAGCTTAGCCAAACCACGTTGACTCAATCAATTGCATGGACGAGCCGTGGTGATTTTCTGAGGATTTTGGTACGATTTTCTGGAAATTTTACACAGTTATGTTATTTTGATGATTTTGGATCCGTTTGAAGTCTAAATTCAGTGCCATTCATACCAGTGGTTTGCTAACTTAGCCAACTATGTAGTATAGGTTCTCTCCATATGAGAAGATCTATACTAAGTTATGAGATACCATGATGATTACTATGATAATTACTACAAGGGCTTTTCCCTTAAATAATGTATGATCGAGTCCCATACTTTTATGGCTTCAATGATATGTATGTATATAATGATTGGAATTCTCATCTCGAATATTTCGTCTCTTATTTTGATTTTTCAAAAGAATAAATATGTATATCACACATTCAAAGAAGAAACATGATCCTGGTATAGGCAACTTCCACTCCATAGTCCTCGATGGACGGTGTTCAAATTCAGTCTTTAAAATCATTATTCTTCTAAGCATCAATATATTCTACATGCACCACACCAATCTTCGAGCCCAAAAGTAAAGAAGGATCATATATAACTGATACGTGAGATGAACAACATTATTCTTCAAGTATATGAAGAAAAGAGTAAACTCAAGGCAGAGCCCAAGATAGAGATTGATCCTACTTCTGAGGCAGAGTGTGAGCTTGAACATAAGCTGAAGCTAGATCATGACCAAGAGATTAAGACACGGTATGAACCAGAACCTTGGTTGAAGCATGAGCCCTAATTGGAACCTGAGTCTGAATTAGAGTACAGAGTTCGACTTGGAGGCTGAGCTAGTATTTGAGTCCTAGCAGGAGCTCGCATCCGACCCAAAGTTAGAGCAAGAACCAGAAATTGATTCAGTACCACATTCTGAGCCAAAACCAGAGCTTGATTCAGTACCATATTTAAACCAGAGACTTATCTTGAGGCCATTTGTTGAACATGCGTTAGAGCTACCGATAGAAGCGTCACTAAATCGATTGAACATGTCGAGTTTGTTATTACAAATCCTCCACACTTAACCAACAAAATTGGTCTTAAATACTTTTATATCTTTTGTGAATTGATAGAAATTTTCAGAAGACATCCATCGATAAGTCTGTAGCATGTTACACCTCAGAGTTCATGAACACAACTTTTCTAACTACAAAGGACTGTTCATTTGGCCGAGCTATGCTATTTTGTCGTCATTCACCAGGTCGTGAAGTTGTCAAGATTAGAAGAATGATGTGGGACCAGTTGAGTCCAAATTTATTGTTATTTTATTTTATTTTTATATTAGCCTTTCTTTAATTTTGAGTTTTTTAAAATTTTTAGTTTTTGAAGAGTTGTAGTCTTTTAAGAGTTTTTCTTTTAAGATTTTTTTAGTTCCAAGTTGAATTGGGTTAGGGAAAGGTTGTAAGCCTATATAAAGGCCATAAAGTTGTTTTATTTTCAATCAATCAATAAATTAAAATTTGAAATTTTTTCCCAAAACTTAAGAAATGTTCCTCCTTGATGAGAAGCATTGGAACCCTTGGTGATAAGCTAAGAAATCCTAAGTTATCAATTTCTCCCCAAATCATCCACCAAATCATCCACCAAATAGTTAAAATCTATCTCCTCTTACTTTAGCTACTATCAAAAACCTTCAACCTTGTATTTTTTAATGATTAGCTCTGTTCATTTTGATCATCATGTTCTAGCACCTCGAACCATCAATTTTCACGTGAATCTAAGGTGTTTTGCTCGTTACCATTACAAAAAATTCTATTACTGCAAACGCGTTAAATTCGCGACGAGTAGATGAAAAGCAAAACTCCTTGAGTTCATTTGAAAATTGACCGTTTTGAAAATTGACCGTTTTGAAATTTAATAGTTTGAGGTCTTAGAACATCATGATCAAAATGAATGGAACCGATCATCAGAGAAAAATAAACGAGTTATGGTTTTAAAGCTAGCCAAGGAGAAAATTTTCTCTTTGATTTGGAGGTCAGCTACCTAAGGAGGAAATTCCTCACCTAGCTCACACAAACCCACCTCCGCTATTTTTTCAGTAATCGGATTTGTTTATTTTGATCTTCATGTTTTAATACATTAAACTATCAATTTTCAAGTGAACATAAAGGAGTTTGATCGTTTATCTAGATGTTACAAAAAGTTATGTTGCTTTGAAACCGTTAAATTTGCGATGAATAAATAAACAAGCAAAATCCATTAGATTTACTTGAAAATTGATGGTTTTGGGTTTTAGAACATGAAGAACAAAATGAACGGATCCGATCGCCAGCAAAAATTAAAGGGGTGCGATTTTGATGTTAGCCAGTGAGGAAATTTCCTAATTGACTAGATGACACCCATTTTCACATACTTATACACACACATACATATATAATGCTTTAATGCCATAAAAATTGGTGGCAACGGCCGTGATTTCAATATCATGCAAAGGGGTTAAGCCAGAACTTCTCCCAATGGAAGGGGCGAGAAGGGATGGGTTAGAGAATTCATCACAAACATTCATAGAATCTAAAAGTTGCATGATACAATAATATATTAGTTTATAATGTGTTATGAAATAATAAATATAAGTTTCTGTAAATCTCATTAAAACTTGATCTTTCTTGCAAGATTTCGATTTAAAAGGTTATTTTGACTCTTTAAAAAATCCATAATAAAATTCATTAACCTGAAGAATAAGGAAATCTGCTATGAGATAAATCATTAGGCACATAGATAGAAGAAGTTAACATTGACAATATACTGTATAGAAGTTTTCTATGTGCTTATATACGCTCTAAAGTAATAGTTGAGAAGCAAGCTATACACTAGGATTGGGCTCATGAAGGGATAAAAGGACTGAAAGTCCAAATGAAAATTATTATGATGCAACACAATGTGAATGCAAAAAGATTTCTTTTTATGTAATCTGACCATGACATGCATTCTGAGGGCCTTGAACTTAAAAGCAAGTCTTTGTTTCTAGACTAAATTTATATTCTTAACTTCCAAGTTTCACAATGTAAACCCATATTATTGTTACGTATATGAGCAAGAATATAATAATACATTGTTAATATATAAGGAAAGCAATTATGAGAAGGATTCTAGCATATTTTTTGGTTGGGGGGTGGCAGGAGCCACTTCCGCTGAAACTCCTGTTGACGACCTCAGTTTGGCCGTTAGTCTAGGGATATTAAGCCGTTCTCTTCAAACCGTCCCATGCACCTGAAAAAGCTCCTGCCAAAATTTGCGTAGAAATACCTTGTCCATATTAGACAGAATAAACTTTGGCGGCTCATGCAACCGGACAATCTTCAAAACAACAGTATATGGATGTCGAAGTGGTATAAAATGGGCATACTTGCTGAGGCGATTAACCACAATAAGTATGACTGAGAATCCTATTGACTGTGGTGATACCTCAATGAAGTTCATGGATACCTCCCCCCAAACTCATTATGGTAAAGACAGTGGCTGCATCAATACTCATAGAGCAGTGTCGTGTACTTGTGCCGTTGATAAACATCACACTTGCCACCATCTCTGCAATGTTCTTCATCCCCTTCCAAAATATATCTCTCGCCAGATCCATAAGTCTTGATGCCCCAGAGTGGCCCCCTACTGCGCTACTATGAAACTCTTATAAAATAGTAGGGATGTACGTAGAGGTCCTGGATAACACCAAGCGTCTCTGGTAATGTAACTTCTGCCACTGTAAAGAATATACTGGATAATCCTTGGAACCATGTAAAAATGCTACTCGAATAACCGCTAACTCCTGATCTGTCTCGATCTCTTGCAGTAATGGTTCTCAATCCTACAAAACCGGAATAGATAATGCTGCCAACTGTATGTCCTCGTCCCGCCTCAATAGCACATTTGCAGCATTGTTCTCTAACCTAGGCTGGTACTGTACCCTAAATTTGTAACACATCAACTTTCTCAGCCACCTCAGATGTCCATGCGCTGCTTTAGCAAGTACTTCAAGCTCATCTGATCAGTGTGCACCACAAAACTATGACCAAGCAGATAAGGCATCTAATTCTGTATTGATAATACAATGACCATTAACTTGCTCTCATACATGGACTTCAGCTTCGCCTTCGCCGTCAGAACCTAGCTAAAGTATGCTATGTATCTGATCCTGCATCGGTACTGTACCCAAACCGTATCCTAAGGCATCAGACTCCACAACAAAAGGTCTATTAAAATCTGGAAGTGCCAGCACCGATACTGTAGTCATGGCCTTTTTCAAGGCCTCAAATGCTTCCGTCGCCTCATCGCTCAAATGAAACTTATTCTTCTTCAGCAACTTTGTCAATGGCCAGGGTATAGTACCATTCCCTTCACGAACTTTCCTGTAATACTCAGTTGATGTAGGCCGCGGTGGGAACTAGGGATTTGGATGAGGATTTTAGGGGTTGATGGTGGATTTGAGGAAGAAGGGGGGGATTTGGGGGGAAAACTAGATAACTTAGAGTTTTTGGTTTCGCACCTAGAATTTTAAGGCTTCACAGCAAGAAAGAGGAGACCTTTCACAGGTGGGAAAACCCTTCACAAGTTTTTGGAGAGATTTCTCTTTTTTCATTCATTGATTTTTTTGAAAGATACAACTCTAAAGCCCATATATAGGCTCACAACCCGACACTTTTCCCAACCATTCGATGTGGGACGACACTCACCCAAAAGACTAAAGCTTCTAAGCACTCAAAATGAACTAAAGACTCAAACTAAAATAAAGTAAAAATACAAATTCTGGTCCCTAACATTCTCCGCTGCTTGAGAACTTCATCTCCTGGTGAAGGTAGGCAGAAGTAGCACAGCTGTGCCGAAATCAGTATTCCTCTGCAGTTGGAAAAGACGCATCCACGAACTCTGAAGTGTACCATGATGCAGATTGGTAGAAGCACGTCCTTTGATAATTTCTCCCAATTCAGAAATGAGAGAAACATTCAGCACCTGTTTGTTGGTTAGGGTAAGATGATCCAGGATCACAAACTCAATGCGCTCAATCGGAATCAACAGTGCTTCTTTCGGCAGTTCTGGATCTAGTTTAACTGATGGCGTGGGATAAGGCTCTGGCTTAGGATCGAAATGCGACATGAGATCAAGCACTGGGTCTGCTTCTGACTCTGGTTCAGGATTAATCTCCGGTTCAGGCTCTAACTCTAGCGCAGGTATTGGATTAATATCTGCTGTGGGCTCTGGATTGAGTTTACTATGTTCCCTCTCCAATTGTTCGATCGCTTGACGAATTCGTCTGTTGCTCTCACTTATCTCGTCTTCTGACCACATCTCTATATATGGATTTAGGAATTTCTGAGGTGCCTGTAGAATGTACCGATGCTTGGAAGCATATCGACATTGAAGAGCAGATTTGAATGTTGACCATCGATGATACGGAACTCGAAGACTCTGGCACCAAGATAGCGCTTCTCCTCCTAGCTTGAGATATGCATACTTATATTTTGCTTTGTTAGATAAATCAAAACATGAGAAGAACTTCTCAAGATAGTACTCCCAATCACCATATCCGTATTCATCCTTAAAGCCATAAAAGAATGGTAATCGTCTCCATTTTCAAGCTCAAAATTTGTTCGGGGAGTAAAGTCATTGTAATAATCATTGTAGTAATCACAGTTATATCACATAATTTAGAAAAGGTTTGCGCGTCCAGAGGGTCCATATGCGTAGTCAGCTGAGTCAGCTACCGACTGACGCAAACGTCACTGAATTCGAGTTTCAAATGGGCCCGGAATCGTCAAAATAATGAGGCTGCATAGAAAATCCAAAAAATCCAGACGAAAATACCAAAAATTGGGAAAGCGCATTGTTGTACTGCGGCTCGCTACGGAGCCGTTGACCTGGTCAACGGCTTGGCTGAGCCGGGTTCAGCTCAGCCGGCTCTGGCTCGGCTCGACCGAGCCGATGCACAGTGTCGGCTCGGCTCGGCTCGGGCGCGGGTTTGGCTCGACCAAGCTGACACTGTAACGCCGTCAGCTCCGTCAGCACCGGCGACGTTTTCCACCTATTCTGGTGGCGGTTCGTCGCAAATTTTGTCGCTACGGGTTCGCCTGAGAGTGGAGTACAACCTTAGGGGGTTGTTGGCTGAGGTCGTCGCTGACGGTGGCACCGGTAGGCTTCCAAACCTTTCTCGCGGCGGTTTTCGGCGACGATTTGGTGCCCAGTTAGACCTTGTGGAATCGTCAGGGGGCGACGAACACTCCTGTGGGGTCGGCGACTCCGGCAGTCGCCGGCGGTGGCACCGGTGGGCCTTTAGGGTTTGACGGCGGCGGCACGGATGCCAATTTCAACGCCAATTTCGACGCCACCAGTTGCGGATGACGACGATGATGGCAGCGGGAAGGCTTTGGGAGGACGTCGAGGGCAGTGTGGTCTGTATGAAGCGGAGATGAGCCTTAGGGCCTGCTTGCAACGATGGATCTGTGTTTGTTGAGTGTCGATTGATGGATTTGAGGATTAGAGTTTTGAGATTTTTTTCGATAGAAGATGGCAGCTAGGGAATAGATTAAGGTTTGGGGAAAGGGACTTTTGTGGAAAGAATTGGACGGATAGAATCGTTCGGATCTGATACCAAATTAATGTAGGATGTGGGGGGATCTAGGGATTTGGATGTGGATTTTAGGGTTTTGGTGGTGGATTTGGGGAAGAAGTGGGGGATTTGGGGGAAAAACTAGATAACTTAGGGTTCTTGGCTTCACATCAGGGAAGATGGGATCTTTCACAAGTGGAAAAATCCTTCACAGGTTTTTGGAAAGATTTCTCTTTTTTTTCCAAGGATTTCAAGGCTTCACACAAAGGAAGAGGGGACCTTTCACAAGTGGGGAAACCCTTCACAGGTTTTTGGAAAGATTTCTCTTTTTTCATTCATTGATTTTTTTTTGAAAGATACAACTCTGAAGCCCATATATAGGCTCACAATCCTACACTTCTCCTAACCGATCCGATGTGGGACTAAACTCACACAAAAGACTAAAGCTTCTATGTACTCAAAATGAACTAAAGACTCAAACTACAATAAAGTAAAAATACAAATTCTGGTCCTTATCATCAGTCAATTCTATGAATCCTCTCAGCCTCTGTAATGTTAGTCTGGTGGGGCCAATCCACCATCGCTGTTATCTTGGACTTATCCATTGCCACCCCTTCCGTTGAGACTACTTGCCCCAAATATTCTACCCTCGGTTGAGCAAAAATGCACTTTTTATTATTCGCATACAACTGATGACGCTGAAGCTCATGAAATTCTATTTGCAAATGTCCAATATGCTGCTCTAGAGACCGGCTATACACCAACATATCATCATCGAAGAATACAAGAACAAACTGTCTCAGGTAAGGGGGAATACCTTGTTCATAAGAGCCTGAAATGTGGTAGTGGCATTGGTTAAGCCAAACGGCATGACCATGAACTCATAATGGCCCTTATGAGTCGTGAAAGTTGTCTTCGGCACATCCTCTACTCGAATCCTGATGAGGTGGTAGCCAGACTTCAAGTCAATCTTTGTAAAAATCACTGACTTATGCAACTTGTCAAGGAGCTATCAATAACTGGAATGTGAAACTTATCTGGGACCGTCTCCTTATTCAATGCCATGTCGTCCACACAGAGCCTCCAGCTCATGTCCTTAACCTGCAAAACTGGGGTAGAGAAAGGGCTCACACTCGGCTGAATTACTCCTACTTGCACCATCTCCACCACCAAGTGCTCGATCTCATCCTTTTAGGCCTGGGGGTAACGATATGGCTTCACATTAATGAAGGAAACTCCTTCCCGCAAAATTATCGCTTGCTCGTGGTCTCGTGGTGGTGAGAGACCATATGGAGCCTAAAAACTCCCTCAAACTGGCTCATTAATTGCTGCACCTCCTGCAGGATGATCTGCTCGTTGTCGGCCTCTGTAGCACCCTCTTACACCTCGGGGGCGGAGTAATTATGCGACTGCATCTTGAGGTCAGATCTGCAATTTTGGCTCATTAGGGGCGTAGTCGTAATTTTAGATTTCTAGGGGCTTTCTAATAATTTTCAGTTTTAGTGTTTTTTGTAATTTGTTATTTTCAGCTTATTATTTATAGGGGCCTAAAGGGATTGGGGAGATCATGTTGAATCTAGAGAAAAAGAGACTCTTTATGGGAGGTTACGGCTTCGCCTCGAACAGAAGCTTGGAAGAGCGGTCTACATCTCAAACGTTGCCAAGAAAGAGCGGCATCCTATTGAAAGTGGTCAAGTTATTTTTGTGTCTCTTCTTATTTTCAATTTTCCATCAATAAAAATTCCGCCTTTTCTAAAGCCGACATTTTTTGCCCCTATATTAAGGGGCTTGCGACCCCGTCAGATTGCTTAGCAGTCACGATATTCGAAAGGTGTAGGGTTACGTGTGCTAGGGCTTGCATCACACCATCAAACCTTTGCTCATTTATTGTCCACCTTCGATCTTTCATTGTCCTCATCTCCTCAGACGTTGCCACCTCTCATCCAGGGGCAGACCCAAGTAGTAGTTGGGGGGTGGGGGGCAGCCCCCCCATTTTTTAAGTTTACATATATAGTAATATAAGTTATATTACTTATTTAAGTCGCCAAGTGCATTGTCGCCATAGTAGCAAAATGGTAGTGCATTTGATTATTTGGTGCAAGGTTGCTGGTTCCATTATTGGCGGTGCAAAAAATTTTAAATTTTCGTTTTTTCAAATATTTTGCATATTTTGAAATGTAATATAAGTTAAATTTCCTTTTTTTTCAAATAATTTTAAATTTTCGGCTGATTGTAATATTTCAAATATTTTGCATATTTTGCAAAAAAATTTTAAGTTTGCGTATAAAGTAATATATATAAGTTAAATTTTCGTTTTTTTAAATATTTTGCAAAAAAATTTAAATTTTAAATTGTCGGAGCTAAATACTCGATACCTAACACATATTTTGCATGGGGCATGAGCAATGTATTTTACATCTACTTCGTTGACCACTTCATCGCCTCAAATAGACAACTTAAGGGAAAACACTCCTTGATCTCTTTGGACTTGCCGACTTAAACAATATCGCATCTACGTATTTTACGAATGCAATTTGTATACCTTGTTGCAATGCCGCTCGGCTCCCCCGGCCATCTCATCCTGGTTCTGCCACTGATCTCGTCTGACGTTGCTCTAATTTTCTCCATGGGTTTCTTCAATTCTTTTGATCTCGTCATCGTACTTTTCATCCAACGCTTCAAACATGTCATTGGATCTTGTCGCCGCCATGGATCTCCGATACCAAATTGATAGGACTCGAAGAAAAGTTCTGAT
>JAULAV010004018.1:0-24883 GCA_030789695.1 Scilla litardierei | reverse complement strand
GTTTTGTTTACCGCTTTAAACTCTTTTTATAAAGTTTCTTTAATTATTTTGGGCTTTTAGTGCCAAAAATAAAAAAGAAAAATTATTTGTGTAAATGAGCTAATTTTCAGGCTTTTGGGCCATGAAAACAACCCATTATGGTTAATTTGGGCCTCCCCCGAAAAATTGGCCCGTTTAGGGTTAGGGTTTCTGAAAAACCCTAGGGGGGCCCGCGGCTTCAGGCCGCGGCCGCCGCGGCTTCAGGCCGCGGCCGCCGCGGCCTATGGCCGCCGCGTTTTCGTCGCCGGCGGCGCTTGTGAAGTGCCGCCGTTTTGCCCTTCGGGCGTGCAGAGTATGGATCAAAGTCGGGGGCAAAAACGGATTTTTCAAGCATTTAGATCTCTAAAAAACTGATTTTTATTGTTTTTAGACATGCGGATCTAAATAAAAATGTGATTTTTACCGTGTTTTTAAACATTTTGATCCTAAAACATGCAGATCTAACGTGAAACGCAAGTTTAGATCTAAAAAGTTTTGATTTTTACATCTAGATTCGACAAGGGAATCAAGTCGACGGTTGGTGAAGGATGCCCTTTTCGCTCCCCGTTGAGAAGATTACGATCTTCTTGAATCTGAGTGATTGATGGATCTCCTTCCTCGCGGGCCGCCGTCTCCTCCAACGAGCGTGATCGTGCTGATAACGTGTTGTGAAGAGAAAAGTAAGGAAATAGGTGTAGAGGGTTAAGAGCCCCCTACCCTCATATTTATAGCTTTCAATAGTGGGCTGGATACCCAATAGGCCTCATGGGCCTATTCATAACACTTATTATATTCTAAACTTTTAAATCTCGCGGAATTATTATTAAACGCTTGTAGTTACGAAATAACCTAAAGGAAAGGGCAGTATAGAAAATTGGGTTGCTAAGCCGGACCGAATGCTCAGTCAAGGTCAACGGTCAATGGTCAAACGGATCACTCGAGAATTTTTCAAAGGTCAAGGTCTAGGGATAGAGACCCAACGTACGCATTAATGAAAAAGGTCAACGAATTAGATAGCCATTGCTTTCAGCTCATAGTGTTCTTTCGGATTTGGTTGAAATGTTGTCCGGTCCTTGGTCAACTTTTGAATGGCTGAGCTAAAAATAGTGTTATGTGCTTGCGATGGGTCATCTACATAGTCATCATGTTTGAGTAAGTTGACATTTTCAATTCCTTATTCTGAGGAGATGAATGATGACAAAAATCTTTATATGCACTACAAGGTAGCAAGCAGTTGGCACAATTATCCATGCTTGACTTGAAAATCAAGATGCATATTTCATCGATTCAGTGATAGTATTTGTTCACGTGTGTTTTCTTGACCATGATGTTGTTGGATGATGATTGGGTTGCAATAGCTGGCGTGGGATGGTGATTGGATTGCAATAGCTGGCGTGGGATGGCGTCGACAGCCGACTGGATGCCGGGCGAGTCACCCCCAGGTTGAATAGGCCTCTATTTGAGCTACCGACGGGCTGGAAACTAGACGAGCTGTTGAAAGAGCTATGATCCGAGCTGTTCGTACCAAGTTCGAGTTGTCTCTGGGCTACCTCCAAGTTCCGGGTACTAGGCCAGCTAACTTCGAGCTGAATAGACTTCAATCCGAGCTGTTGGAGTCCAATCCGAGCTATCTCCAGGCCACCTTCATCGTCTTGCAGCACGAAGAGCTCGTTAGAGAGGATCGGATCTTGGGTTCGACCTAATCCCATCCGGTGCTTAAGTCAGTGACTCAAGGAGGCTCGTGTTAACTATGGACGATTGGTTAGAAGATCAACTGATAGTTATCACGCCGAGCTATATAGGAAATGTTGAGTTTAGGTGTAGCAAATACCGGTGTAGGAGTGCCTGACTTTTTGGCTGTCAGAAGAAAATCGCAGATTGTGTACACTCCCCCTTTTCTCATTGTCCGATAGACTTCTTATAGGCATTGCTCTTGAGGGACATTATAGGGTAACGTCCAAGTCTTTAAGGTGCTTTATTGCTGAACAGTCAGCATTGATGACGAGCTAATGGTCAGTCACTGAATGTCTGATGGTTTAAATGAAGGAGCCCAATGGTCAGCTCGGCTGTCGCCTTAAATGATGAAACAGTTGGCCTGACATGGACGCCTCCGGGCTGTTGGGCCGAAGTTGTGGGATTTGCTAAGCTTTTGTGTCTGTCTGCTCAAATGATCATCAGGCTGGTCATGTGCTGTATCAACTATAACCCCAAGCTTTCCAAGCTAACGATGCAGGTTCGATTCCCGCTACCTACTCCAAATTCCTTATATTCTACTTGGATGAGCTGCTGATCCCACTCTGGAAATTGAAATACCTACATTAATAGCTAGCTGCTCGGATTCCCGTGTTGAATAGATCGACAAATAGAATTATTTGTCCATTTGTAATGGAAATTACATTGGTAGGAATATAAGCCGAAATATATCCAGATTGAGTCTCAACTATTGGTAAAGTGGTCATACTCCCTTCAAATAAACTGGAACTTAATTTTGCATTTCTTTCTAAAAGTCGTGAATGCAAATAAACACATCTCCTGGATAAGCTTCATGACCAGGGTGTCTTCTTCAACTGCACCTTTCGGCATGGCCCTGACTCGTCCTCCTTGGACGAATCTTGCAGAGAAACCCTTAGGTATTCATTGAATTGGATTCTCACCAATATTTGCGTTACATCAAAATATTGAAAAACTAATGAAAATAATTTTTAATAAGTTTTTCAGATCACATAATAACTGGTTTTGAAGCTAAAGTCTTTTAAAATTATTTTAATAATCTTTACACTTATTAACACCTTAAGGCTCAAAATATACTATTGTGTGGTTTGGAAAATTTGATAAAAATTATTTTCATTATTTTTCTAATATTTCAGGATTTATAATAATTTTTAAAGAATTTTTCAGAAATATATTTTTTGAAACCAAAATCGAAAAATTATAATAAATCAATGTGGTCAATCTCATAACTAAGTCAAATGGTTATGGTTTCAACCCCGATCAATTCCTAAATCCACAAACTGGCTGGGTTCCCAACCCCGGCCAATTACGTTTCTGCCAGTACATCATCGCATAAATTCTCCTGGAATGTTGACATGACAAAAGTTGGCCGATTTTGATAACAATTTTTGTAATTATTTTTATTTTTTGATTTTTTTTTCAAAAATTTGTCCTTTTTTTAATTGAGATAGTGTTTAATTTGAGAAAGTATTAGGGCAGTTCTAAGCAAAGAGAGAATGTTCCTACTTAACTATTAGAATTTGATATTTTAAAACGACTATCTAATTTGGAAGGTAACTACAGAAACATGAAGGCTTGTGAGTAAATTCATTAAAATGAAACTTTCATGGTAAATTTAAAAATTTGACAGATTTCCACGGGTATTTATATCACGACAACCCTTATAACAATTTGTAAATAGAGAATAATGGGTATCATATGGCATATGAGGCAATACCTCATATACAAGACACAAAAAGGTGGCAAGTACAAGCCACATATGGACTTTGTTGTGAGTTGAGGGAGGCCTTTGGCCTCCCTCCCCTCATCACTCTCCATTACTCCCCACTAAGTTAGTGGGGAGGCCCTTGGACTCCCAACTCAACATGAAAGTTTTATAAATATAGTACCATGGCTATTTGCCATGGTTAATCCTCTTCTAACACGTTATCAGCACGAACGCTCTTATCTTGGTATTGTTGTACTTGCCACCTTTTTGTGTCTTGGTATATGAGACATTGCCTCATACGTCATATGATACACATTATTCTATCATTGTAAATATTTTACGGTGTCACATGATACGTTTTCCCAGTAATACAACACATGCTCGTAGGTGTATGCCAACCCAACATCTATCCCAAATTATGATGTAACAGTGAATTTATGAGAGAGATCATACGGAGTAACATATAACCCAAGTTCTCTGTCCAAGTCACCATAATTTATCCTAGCTAGGATTTGTTATAAAGTCTTATCTAAACCATACACGTCAAGAGAAATCTAAAGTGATCTTGGCACGTCGTCCAAATTTTTGAAGCACACAACATATCTACGAGAACGTGACTTGCATGGAGTGCGTTGGCTTGAAAGAAGGTGACAAGGCTCCCCTTGTTTCAAGGACAAAGCAAACATCTTTGAGCTCAATGATATAATGCAAACCACATAATATCACCAAAGCTAGCAATCCCAAGGAACCCCATGAAATTTGAGTGATGTTAATTTACGAAGGATGGTGGTCCTCTGATTTAGGGGAATATACAAAATGCAGGACCAATTCCCCTAATGATACATATGGGGGGGTGAGGTTGCGCCTTTGTTGTGACAAGCTAAAACCCTAGTGTACAAGTATAGTACATATGCCTCCACTTGTGCATGATTAGAGACATGGGAAGAGCACACGAGGAGCAAAAAACATGTTACTGTTTGTTAAAAGAAACAAAAAAGGTTTTGATGAGTGGTCTAGATAAACAAGGCACTCCCAGTTATGCCAAGAATTTATCTGACTAGTACAGTCACTCATGTTGACTGACAGTTTAGCAAAGCAAAAGAAACCAGATACATGGCAGAATGCAGAAGAGGAGGGGGCTCAATTGCATCATGAGAGGGTCTAAATATCCATGGAAACCCCATGTGGACACCATGTGAGATTACATTTTCTTATTCCCCCACACAAACTCCAAACCCTCCACCATATTTCCCGGATCCTGCCAATCTGCTTTTCACACCACCCCCATTATGATGAATGCTCATGAGGCATGAGGGGAGAGAGAGAGAGAGAGAGACAATGAGACCCTATTTGGCATTGTTTTTGTGGGGGGGCTGGGTTGTGGGCAGCATGTGCATGCATGTGGTGTGTCCCTTCCTACAATGACCCACATCCCAATCCCCTTCCCTTCTCCATGACCCTCGTGATATATTTGATTTCTTTTCGTCACTATTTTTCTCCTTGGTATCTGATCCCTATCTTGATAGCTAGCTCTCAGATTACATGACATAGTCTCTTTAATTAAGGAGCATCATACATATTATCTCCCTAGCTTATGTAGCTGGTTATATATATGGCTTGTTCTCTTTCTTTCTCTCCATATGTATAATCCCCACAAGGAGCAGATCACTCTAGCACCCATTCTCAGCCATGCAGGCCTCAAACACATTCAAGAAATCCTTCCTAAAGCTCATGCTCAAGGGCCTCGGCCTGGATAATGTCCGCTCCGAGATGGCGAGCGCCCAGGAGAGGAAGAGGGCGATCAAGCTCTCGGCCGACGCCGCGATGGCCCTGTCCCGAGGCAGGACCAAATGGAGTGATGCCCTCATCAAAGGCCTCTCAACTCAACAAGACAAGAAGAAGATGAACAGCAGCAACAACAAGTGGAAGGTCCCTACTAGCAGGAAGATCTTGAGGAGGAGCCTCGTGATCCGGTCGCGGCGGCCGAAGAAGAAGAAGAAGAAGAATGAGGAAGCGAGTGCCGTTTCCAGGAGAATGGTGAGGCTCAAGAGAATCATACCAGGAAGCGAGTCCTTGGATGGCCTCTCCTTGTTAGGCGAGACCCTTGACTATGTCATCCATCTCAGAGCCCAAGTCAGCCTCATGCATTGCCTTGCTAATGCCCTCGGTGCCCCAAATCTCAAGTATGTGTTCATCTTCACAATTGATATATATGCTGATTATTTAATTTGCGCTTCTCATGATTATTGATGATAGGTCTCAAAAGAGTATGCATTGCGAGAAAGAAAACGACCAAGAGTTGGCTCGTTGTGATGATCATGGTGAGATGGGCAGTGGCTCTAGAGTTTCACAGCCAATAGAGAAGGCGATCGATTCAAACAACCCTGGCTCATAAAAGGTCTGAAAGTGCAAATGTGATGGATTGATGCCATGTGAAGCCCTCTCTCTCACACTCAGAATCTTTGAAAAAGGGATCCTCTCTAAAGGATGCAAGAGGCAGCGCACAGGGCTTGTATATTTTGAACTTAATTAATTATGTTGTGGCCTGTGGGAAGAGAGATTTAGGGTTTTGAAAGCCAGAGAGGCCACATCCCCATTGCATGTCATATATGGACATCACTACTGTACTTCATTAGTTGCAGTTGCATGCAAAGATCAAATAAATCATATTATTTTTCATCATGAATCTTAGATCAAAATTATATTAATCCAGCAAATTTTGAAGAATCGATCAATTTCCGAGGGTCAGTGGAAGAAACTGAAAAGGCCCTTTCTAATAAAATAAAACAAAACTCGGCCAATTGACTCATTAACTTCAAATTGGCCCCGTATCCAAATAAGATTCGGACCCGCTACTGTTCACCAGAACCGGTAGGGGTTTTAAAGGGTATTCCAACCTATATATCAATTAGTTTTTGTGCGATTTTCATGTACAAGCTTGCAGCTACATGTAGAAATACAGAGGACAAACTGATGGGCTAAGAGATGGTTGTTTGAGAGCCAAAAAATATGCTTTCTCCGATGTTTTCTTCTTTGAATTCTTAGCGGTTTGGATTTTTCGCTTGATTGAAATGACATGTTTTGTAATATAAGATTATTGAAGCATTAGTGATCTCTCTCCAACTGGAATGTATACCAAGAATTTGGTGAAACCAGTATAAATCTTTGTGTCAGGTCAGTGTTTTTCTTTTATTTTGCTTCACTTTTCATATATATTACTGTGTTGCGGGTTTTGTAGAAAAATGTATTAGTATTGTTCATTGTTTCAACGAGCTTGGAATTCTACTGGGCAAGAGAAATAGAGCATGTGCTAAGTACAATAATGAAAATTAAATAGCTAAACAAGAGAATCATACCTGCAGTCCAATGTCGAGTTACTGCAAGAAAAGAGGTTAGCACGAATAATAATATTAATAACACAAGTGTTCAAGCAACCATCATCTAATAAAATAAGTGCAAGTGCCTGAGGCATGACACAGAGTCACACAGAAACAGGCAAGGGGAGGGGAAGTGCTGCTAGCAGAAGGAGTAACACGCAAATTCTTATTTTTATAATCGAATTGATTGGAGACTTATGTAAACTGTATGATACCAAGACCTGGACTTCACCCCAAATTTGGGGTGAATATAGCACACGGCGTAGTGGACACGGGCACTGTACAACACCGGGCCTCTCAGCTCCCCCGTCCATGACAGGATTGAGGATCTTCACATAATAACACAACCTCCGTATGTCATCTCCACTCCTGGTAAAGGCGAGTGGGTATAAATAACCCCTTCACTCCCGGAAAAGGCGAGTGAGTATAAATATCATATATCACATAATCATTTCCCCCAACTTCTCAGTCCAGGCCTTATATCCACAATTTACTCAAATCCCACCTAAAACCTGGGCTCTGCTAACTCACCCTCATTAGAGAGGACTGAGACATTCTAAATCATCAATTAAACATCATAAGTCATCTTATAAGAGCCATGATGGCATGATTTCACAATATCAACTATTTTCATTCATATCGATTCGGGGTCATGCACTTAAGTGTCATGCCCTCCATCACAACCACGTCACATATCAACATGGGTTATGCACCAAAGTGACATGCCCTCCATCACAACTCATTGATACATCACTTATGAAATCATGCCATACATGTCTCCCAACATCACAAATCCATAACATGGTTCATTGGAGTACATTTATCATGTTTCTCAATTTCTAATTTATTGAGGCATTTCCATAAACACGTGATGGCGTGTCATGCATGTCCATGAGCACATTAGCAAATCCATTAGAAATACATAACACGAATCTACCTTGCATGTAACAACAACAATCATGCACTATAGAGAGTGAATTAGCAACATTACACAATTCATAACACCACTTTAGTACTTCAGATTGCTGGAATTTGCAGAAGTTGACAATACATGGGCATATAGCATCAGTTTGAATTGAGAATTTGACAAATTGTTCTAAATGAAAGTTATAGATATATATTAGTCCTGGATTCACAGATAAAATTTCATGCAAAAATATTAACTAGGTGATTTATGATGAGTTATTTGGTGAAGTGTGTCAAGTCTGTTTTCCAGACAGATTTCAGAGTCTATAAAGATTGCTGTTTTTGGGCACGTTTTAGCCAGAATTTCGAAATATAAGCACTCAGATGAAATTATAGATAAACTTGTTAAGTTTCCAACGATATCAAGAACATAAAATTCCATTTTGTGTGCAGCTATTTAGATCAATTTTTCTGAACTGTGTCAAGACTGAAGATCAAACAGACATGTTGTAAAGATGTAATTTTTGTTCCCAAATTCTGAATTGGATATATATCAAAATTTATATGATTTGGGTGTAGAACTTCAAGATCTACAAGTATATTTTTTTTTCGAAACCAAATTCAAGCTACAGAAAACAGAATTCAAGTAATAACACACTACAAGATTTCAACTTCTTAAAGAAAGTGATTTTGCTTGGAATTTCAAAGGGATATTCATGAAAATTGAATCATGGCACTTTAATTTGATTACCCCTAATTCATTGTTAGTAAACATGATATACAAACATGGTAGAAATAAACCCTAATTAAATTCCAAAACCAAGTTGGATTCCTACCTCAAAAAGTTGATTTTTCCTCTTTTCCTTCTCTTCTTTCTTCTCCACCTTCTTCTCTCTTGCAACCACTTGTGTTTTATGGCTTTAGGATGAAGTAATTAGGGTTTTCAATAGAAGAAGGAGGAGAAAAGGGGGCGTGGATGGCCGGCCATAGCTAGGAAGGAGAGGGAAGGAGAAGAGAAGGGAGGTGAAAGTTCAAGAAAAGAAAAGGAGATATTTCCTTAAGAAATTTCCCCACAACCTTTACTTGCTCCATAAGCCATGGTTTGCCTAAAATGACTAAAATACCCTTCCAAAAATGCCCCTCAACTTTTAGATATTTACAAGTTTGCCATTACTTTATGCACACATAGCTTTAGTATGTACGCACAGCAGTTTTAGTCCAAATGACCGTTTTGCCCCTCGCCTTTTTAAAAATTTACGAGGGTTGCCATTGACCCCTAACCCATTTCACACTAGCATGGCTCTCCCTACACACATCCATGCAAATCTGTTACGACCCAGAGATCGTGGGAGTCCGACTCCCGCCCAGATCCGCTGACATACCTCAGTGACTCACCCCTCGGCGAAAGGGCCGCCGTCCCGGAGGCCCGAGGCTACATGGGAAGGGACGCACCTCGCAGCACTACCCCTCCCGGCCGAGGCGTACAACCACTAGCGCTCGGCCCGCCAGGGGCAGTGCGCCTGTGGAGCGCCCAGACAGTGCTGCCGGGATGCTGACAGAGGCATGGGCATATCCCTCACAGACAGCGCTCCCCGACCTGCGACCGAAAAGGTGCGCGGCCGGGCCGGACAACCCCACGAGCACCGCCGCCGGGGGTAGCATCGCCGGACCTTCAATTCCTCACGCACGACAAGCAACCTAGCGTAAGGACACGACTGACACTAACGCCCCCCGACCATCTGACAAAGCACCCCCTGGCCGCTGAGCCTCCTGACACTTATTGCTTTCGGCCCTGACACCCTGACAAAAGCGCCCCTGGCCGTTGCGCCGTCTGAAAAAAGCGGGGCAGGCACTCCTGTTCCTGACATCCTCGTCCGAAGCTTCCGCTGACAGCTGAGCCAGCTCAGCATGTCGAATCGGCATGCCAGGTCAGCCCCACCTAATCATCTCCCATCAGGTATAAATACCCCCTCACCTCTTACGAGGAGGGGGTTGGCAAATTCTCTCTCTCAATCCATTATTCACACACGAGAGCAAAGGTCGTCCATATCTTTGTTCTCCCACTTATAGCTCGCCACGTACGGTCGACACACCCTCAGTCCGACCGACGTGCCTAGCCCCCGTTTTAAGTCCTATTACTGACTTAGGCATCGGAGGGGCTAAGGGTTGGACCCCAACCCTGCCCTTCTGACGAGTTGCTCATGGTGCAGGGAAGCTCGCCCCTTGGTCGACGTCAGCCTTTGGCTCCCGCCACCCGATCCTCTTCTGCCGTGTCCGAAGAGATTTGACTCCGTGGCCACCCCCGGCGGCAAGTCTAGCCTCTTCACCCCACTAATCACTTGTTAAATAGCCCACCTAAACCCTCTTATCAACATAACCACCGTGCCCTTGGTTCCCCTCAATACAAATTCATTGTACGCGAGTTCCACCTCGTAACAATTGGCGCCGTCTGTGGGAACGAAGGGTCACACCCATGTTAGACTCCATGCCGATCACTCGGAACCCTGACCACGGCAAGGATCCCGTGGGTCAGGAGCCACTCTCTTTACTAATCACCCCGGCGCCCGACCCCCCTGCGGGGATGGGCGCCGAGACAGACCATACTTCGGCCCGCACAATCCTGAAGAGCTTCGAGGCTGTTACTCAGGCGATGGGAAGCTACGCGGCGGCAGGAGCGGAGCCACCGCCCGGCCCCTCGGAGCCCCGGAACGTGAGACGGAATCTCCACCCTCAGTTCGAGGAGGAGGGGGGAGACAGGGGGCTCGCCAAGGAGATTGCGGCCTAGCAGAAGCTCCTGGAAGAGGAAATGGAGGTCGCACGGCTGTGGAGGCGCCGGGAGGAGTCGGCCGCCGCGCAAAGGCATTTGGACGAAGCGGCCGAGACCGCCCGGCGGGCCTACCAGGACGAAGAAACCACCCGCCACCAGCTCCGCTTCATCATCGCGGAGCGCGAAAGGCTAAGGAGGGAGAACGAAGGCAACCGGGAAATCCCGAAGGTGACGGCGACGGGCCGGCGGCTCGGGGACAGGCGAGGCCCGTTGTTGGCCAGGTCCCCACCGGGAGGAGGGAGTCCGCCTCGCCAGCACCACTCCCCCGATCGCCTGCATGAGGAAGCCGTTTGTCTACAACTACGCTTCCTCACCGTCGAGCGCGAAAGGCTTCTGCGGGAGAATCAGGAGTGGATGGAGATCCCAGGGGAGGCGGTCGGAGGGCGATGGTACTGGGAGAACCGTAGCCCGCAACCCGTCGAATCCTCGACCCGGGGAAGGAGCCCCACCAGGCGACTGTCACGCTACTCCCCGGGGCGAGAGGACCGTCGGCAGCCGAGGCGCGACCGGAGCCAGACCCCTGAATGGCGAAGAGGGGATGCGCCCGAGCACCCTACCTACCCGGAGGAGGCCACACCACTTGCACGGTGGATCACGTCTGCCCCGAGGCCAGTAAGGTTCAAACCCCCCCCCCCCCACCTGGCCACATACAACGGAAGAGACGACCCCCTCACGCACGTGCAACAATACCGGGAGGCAATGGAGGCGCAGGATGTGGATGAGGCGTTCCTGTGCCGGCATTTCTCCCAAAGTCTAAGGGACACAACGTTGGACTGGTACTTCGGCCTACCCGCAAGATCCATTGGGAGCTTTGGCGAGTGTACCACAAGTTCTGCCAAGAGTTTCGGGCCGGGCGGACGAAGAAGAAGCCCTTGGACTATCTCAGCACGATAGTCCAAGGAGAAGGGGAGACAACGGGTAGATACCTACGCCGCTTTCAGGATGAGAGACGGGCGGTGGTGACCTGCGGTGACGAGGTACTTATGCTGGCCTTCAAGACGGGATTGCGGACTCGGAGCCTCCACAAATCCCTGCTCCGAGATCCGCCGACCGACTATGAGGCAATGGTTGCTATGGCGGAGAGACATGCATTGGCCGAAGAGACTCTCGGCACAAAGGCCCTATTTCCCCCGGTGAAGCCGCTCCAAGGCGAGCCCCGGTCACACCCTCGGCCAAGGCAAGAAGAGGGGCATCGAGGTCGCGACCAGTTGGCCCAACCAAGGCGCGAACCAGCGGGGCGACGCCTGCAAGATCGCCCTGGTCTGGCGCGAGAGTTCGCCCCGGCCCAAGGGCCCACCCGAGTCATCCCGAGACAAGAAGGCCCCATCCAGGCCCACTACACACAGCTCAACGCCCCTATGCTAGAGGTTCTGGATGCGGCGACGAGGGCCAGACTGCTGCCGGAGCCTCCCCGGGGGATGAGGTCGGATCCGGCAAAGCGGGATCTCCAGAGGTATTGCCGATACCACCGTGACCACGGCCACGACACCGACCATTGCTACACTCTTAAGAGAGAGATCGAGCGGCTGATCTAGGCGGGACACTTGGGAGGCTTCGTGGGGGACAGGCGGGCAATACAAGGAGAGAGAGTCCCCCGGGAGGCACGGGGGCTGGAGCCGCCAGTGGACGACGGTCAGGAGGAGCCGCGCCCCCCCGGGGCGATCATGCGCATAGAAGTGATAAGCGGGGGCCGTCCCCAGGTGGGACGTCGCCCATGATCACGGAGGCGGATGCCCGACAGGTGATGGTAGCGGGCGCCAGCAGCAGGCCGAAGCGGAGAAGGACAAGCTGACCCCCAATCACCTTCACCGAGGGAGATCAGCGGGAGGTTGGGAGTCAGCGCGATGACGCCCTCGTCGTCGAGGCTCGGATCAGGGCGGTCGTCGTCAGCCGGCTCTTGATCGACACTGGAAGCTCCTGCGACATCCTGTTCCTGTCAACGGTCGAAAGGATGGGGTGGGGTCGCACGGACCTAATGCCCTGCGCGGGCCCCATTGTCGGCTTCCCCGGACATATGATCCCCATAGTGGGGACGATCACCCTACCGATGACTCTGGGGGAGGAACCGAGGGTCGTCACCAGGGGGACACCTTTCGTCATCGTCGACGTCGCGTCGGCGTACAATGGAATCATAGGGCGTCCATACATGACGGCCATAGAGGCGCTCCCCAGCCTGCTACACCAGATGATGAAATTCCGGACCCCGTGAGGGGTGGGATTGGTGCTGTGAAACCAGGAGGTGTCTGGGGGCTGCGACAAGGGGCCAGTCAGACGCAGAAGCCCGAAGCGGGCCCTGACGGTCCTCATCCCCGACGAAAGGGAGGACTTCTACGACCAGCGGTCGACCCCGGCCGAGGAGGTCGAGGAGGTGCCCGTAGCCGCGTAGGAAGAAAGAACCGTCTCCATCGGGACGAAACTCTCGGCCGCCCTGAGGGTGACCCTCGTCGGCCTGCTCCGGGAAAACGTGGATATATTCGCATGGTCACCCGCAGACATGCCGGGGGTTGACCCGACGGTGATCTCCCATAGGTTGAACACGGACCCGGAAGCCCGACCGGTCTGACAGAAGAAGAGGAGTGCGGGGGACGAAAAGAAGAGGGCGGCCGAGGAAGAAGTGGAGCGGCTCCTCAAAGCCAAGTTTGTCCGGCCAGTGGACTACCCGGACTGGCTCGCCAACGTCTTTTTGGTGAAGAAGCCCAGTGGAAAATGGCGTATGTGCGTCGACTTCACCGACCTCAACAAGGTGTTCCCAAAGGACAGTTTCCCCCTACCACGGATCGACCACTTGGTGGACCAGGCGTCCGGTTACGAGTTGTTAAGCTTTATGGACGCCTTCTCGGGCTACAACCAGATACCGATGGCGGAGGAGGACGAGGAGAAGACGTCCTTCGTCACCGATAAGGGCACCTTCTGTTACACCATGATGTCCTTTGGACTGAAAAACGCCGGGGCGACCTATCAGCGGATGGTAGACCGAATATTCAGCCCATAAGTGGGGTGAAACTTGGAGGTCTACATCGACGACATGCTGGTAAAGAGTAGGAGGGCCCCAGACCACCTCGCTGACCTACAGGAAACGTTCCAAAGGGTCCGCCGATACAACTTAAGACTGAACCCCACGAAGTGCATCTTCGGCGTGCAGTCGGGGAAATTCCTAGGCTTCATGATAACAAAGCGGGGGATCGAGGTGAACCCCGACAAGGTGACGGCCCTCATCAATATGGCGGAACCCCGGACGATCCAGGACTTGCAACGATTGAACGGCTGGATCACTGCTCTAGAGCGATTCCTGTCGAGATCCGCGGAGAAGTCGCTCCCCTTCTTCAAGGTCTTGCGCACTGCCTTTGGTGAAGCTAAGGACAAAAGGAAGGTGATCCCCTGGGACGACGACTGTGCACGGGCGTTCGCGGAGCTGAGGGCTTACATACAAAGTCCGCCGCTCCTCGCACAGCCAGAAGAAGGCAAACCCCTAGGGCTGTACTTGGCAACCAACGAAGAGGCCGTTAGTTCCGTCTTAATCAAGGAGGAAGGGGGTGTGCAGCGCCCTGTATATTACGCCAGCCGGATCCTCCGGGAGGCCGAGACTCGCTACAGTCCCATCAAGAGGGCCGCCTACTGCCTGATCACCACAGCTCGAAAGCTCCGACCGTACTTCCAGGCCCATCCCATCGCCGTCCACACCGACATGCCCCTCGAGAGAAACCTGAAGAGGTTGGAGCGATCGGGGAGGATGCTCAACTGGAGTGTCGAGCTCAGCGAGTTCGACATTACGTACAAAGCCCGGACGGCGATCAAAGGCTAGGCGTTGGCCGACTTCATGGTGGAGTGCACTGCAGGGGACGCCCCAGGGGACCAACCAGAGCCCCCATTTGTGACCGCATCCCCGCGGGGGGCAGGGGGGAACCCTCAGGGCCCTCCCGAGTGGACGTTGACGAATTGTGGACCATCCACGTCGATGGCTCCATGACAGGATCCGGCACAGGGGCGGGCATCGTCATTCAAACCCCCGACGGGTGCTCGTTGGAATACGCCATGCGCTTCAACTTCCCGACAACCAACAATGTCGCAGAATACGAGGCCGCGGTCAACGGGCTGAAGCTCGGTAGGGCGGTTGGGGCGACGAACGTGTTGCTCCTTAGCGACTCACGACTCGTCGTCCAACAGATCCAAGGAAGCTTCGAGGCCCGAGAAGAAACGATGAAGCGCTACCTCAAGCGCATCCAGATCGAGCTCCGCAAGTTCAAGAAGGCGGACGTCCAGCACCTGCCCCGTTCCAACAACCTTCGGGCGGACGCCCTATCCAAGCTGGCCTCCTCCTCCGCGGCCTAGATTGGGAAGGCCATCTACGTCGAAAGCCTATTGACCCCAACCATTGACGAAGAAGAACTAATGTGTGCGGGCACAGTGACAACGTGGATGACCCCCATTATGAAGTACTTGGAGACGGGGGACCTGCCTGAGGAGCGGATGCTGGCTAAAAAGGTGGAGAGACGGGCCCTGTCATGCGTACTCCTCGACGAAGTGTTGTACCGCCGCCGCCGCGCCAACTTCGACGTCCTCCCCTATCTAAAATGCTTGGGCCCGGAGCAGGCTGAGCAAGTCATCCGCGAAGTGCACGAAGGCTTCTGCGGAAACCACCACGGCGGTCGCACCATCGCCCACAAAATAATGCGCCAGGGGTACTATTGGCCGACAATGATCCAGGACGCGGTTCAATACGTCAAGAGGTGCGAGGTGTGCCAGAAATTCTGCCGACGAACGACTGCACCTCCGGCTAACTTGATGCCCATCGTGAGCCCGATCCCATTCGCCAAATGGGGACTCGACATCCTTGGGCCTTTCCCAAAGGCCTCCGAGGGAAGAAAATATCTAGTCGTCGCTGTGGACTACTTCACGAAATGGGTGGAGGCCGAGCCGCTGGCGCGTATCACCTGGACAGACATGAAGGGTTTTATCTGGCAGTCCATTATATGTCGCTTCGGGATACCCCGCTCGATAGTCACGGATAACGGAAGGCAGTTCGATTGCGAAGGCTTCTGCGATTTCTGTTCGGGCTGGGGGATCAAACTCCATTTCGTGTCAGTTGCCCACCCGCAGTGCAACGGAATGACGGAGGCCGCGAATAAATGCATCTTGAACCCTATGAAGAAAAAGGTGGACGCCGCCAGCTTGGGGCATGGGTCGACGAGCTGTCGGGAATCCTATGGTCCTATCGCACCACCCACAAGGCCTCGACAGGAGAAAGCCCGCTCATGCTGGCATACGGATCGGAGGCGGTCGTTCCCGTGGAAATTGGAGAAGAGACGCTCCGACTAAAACTCTTCGACGAAGAGATCAATGGAGAGGGACTCGGCCTCAGTCTTGAATTGGTAGACGAGGTAAGAGACCGGGCCCTGACGAACCTCGTCAAGCACAGCCAGAGGATGGCACGACACTACGACTCCAGGGTGAAGCAGCGGACTTTGAGGATCGGCGACTTGGTCCTCAGAGACGCCACCTTCAGACCCGAGACCGCCCTGCGGGGAAAGCTGGCCGCCAAATGGGAAGGGCCCTACAAGGTCATCGATATCGTCGGACCAGCCACGTACATCTTGGCAACCCCAGACAGGAGTGAGCTGGCCCATCCTTGGAATGCAAAGCACCTGCTAAAGTTCTACCAATAGTTGTAAGTTTTTCTTTTATATATACGAGATACACATCTACCCGCTTTCCCCAACATTGTTGTTTCCACATAAGTGTTTCAGCGTGAACCTCTGAACCTCTGGGGCAGGGCCAACCATAGCCACCCAAACCAGATAAGGGCACGGACCGGGCTACACGCCCGCTCCCCCCCTCAAGACCTCTGGGGTAGGGCCAACCCTAGCCACCCAAACCAGAGAAGGGCACGGGCCGGGATACGTGCCCGCTCCCCCCCTCGAGACCTCTGGGGTAGGGCCAACCCTAGCCACCCAAACCAGAGAAGGGCACGGGCCGGGCTACGCGTCCGCTCCCCCCCCCCTCGAGACCTCTGGGGCAGGGCCAACCCTAGCCACCCAAACCAGAGAAGGGCACGGGCCGGGCTACACGCCCGCTCCCCCCTCGAGACCTCTGGGGCAGGGCCAACCCTAGCCACCCAAACCAGAGAAGGGCACGGGCCGGGCTACGCGCCCGCTCCCCCTTCAAGACTTCTGGGGCAGGGCCAACCCTAGCCACCCAAACCAGAGAAGGGCACGGGCCAGGCTACGCGCCCGCTCCTCCCTCGAGACCTCTGGGGCAGGGCTTAGGCCTCGCCGCGTAACCACACACCAGACTTGGCGGACCCGTGATCCTTGAAAAGTCGAACCTGGGAAAGAGGATAAGGGCACGTAAACCGGGACAAACGAGGCGTCAGTTCCCAAGGAGGCGGCCCCGATGTGACTCGACGAAACGAAAGGACGCTCGAGAAATACGCCACCATTAATAATACACTCCAAAAGGGGTTCCATAAGCGCCACCTGGCAAAAGAGTTTTCCAACAGGCGTGATTCCGAGGAGCCCATTGATAATGCCAGCTCATCGCAATAAATATGGAGGAAACCGTCAACAAAATCCCCCTATAAAGACACCGCTCACCCTCCCGAAAGAGAAAGGGACAAAGAATCGAAAGATATGAGAAATCGGTACCGACACCCCCCACCCGCTGGGAAACGGGCCGAGATGCCTCGCCCTAACAAAAGGGAGGTCACCGGCCACCAGTGGTTCCCTCCTCCCTGGGCGGCGGTCACCGCATCTCCATTACCTCAGATAGGATATTCCCCTTACAAACGGACCGCCAATAGGATATTCCACTTACACAAGGGAAATCCACCTTTCACTCCTCCGTCTGCTCTAAACAGGACGAGACGGAGAAAGGTAGGCATCCGCTCCCCGCCGGCAGGAAAGGCAAAAGCCCCCCGGGCTTGCAGGCATACACCTCCTCGCCTTCGACCTCCGGACGGGGGCCTCGGCAAGGCTGCATTCCCGACGAACCCAAAAGGCGAGTCATGGCGTGTCAGACCGCCCCGGCACAACCGGGACCCGAACCCCACCCTCAAACCCAAACCGCGAGGCATGGAGGGGAGGCGGCCCAATCGTCAGTATTTCCCCCTCCCGCAAACCGAAACCGTGAGGCGTGGGGGGAGATGACAAAGCAATGGATGGGAGGCGGCCCGATCGTCGGGATCCCCCCCACTCAGGACAAACACCACAGCAAGACAGCTTCCCTATTGCATCTGCCTGGCCAAGGAGAACTTGCAACCCGTCAGCGCAGAGGAAGGACGCTCACCTAGGCGCCAAGAACAACTGAAGATAAAAAGGTCCACCCGGCAGAGGATAACCCATAGATCCTGAGATCGTTCACCACATGCAAGGACAGCTCCACAGCCCGCCCCAGGGCCGGATCTTACCCCCTCGACGGGCGATAACCTAAGTACTCGTGTGCGAACCATAGATGAGTTCTTGTAAATTTAAATGAAAACATTTATCCCTGTCAACATTGCTTTAATTTTTTGAGAATGCCATAACATGAAACGATCCCCCTGCCAAGGGCCGGGCGAGCTCACGAAACGGGACCACCCCTCACGGCAGGGAAAGTAGGAACAAAGCATCGTACTCCCCCCGTACTAACTTAGAACACCCAGTAAGTATACACCCATAGTTCGAACCCCCCGATACCAGGAAGAACCGACACTTCAAAAAGAGACCCCTCGCAAACTAAAAGCCGCGATACCTTTCAGCCAAAGGGGAAGGGGTCGAACCGAGGCCTGCTCCGCGAGGCCACCTCCGCCTGAGGCAAAATCCACTCGTGACGGACCCCCAGGGGTCGACCATACTAGGGTTAGCCCCTATTCGTGATAGGACGACATGTCTCCTCCCAAACTCATCCTGTGATTCCCCGTCCCGCCCAAAGACAACACATAGACCATCAACATCCCCTTCCCCCAGACCTCGCGCTCTCGGACAAGGGAATGTTGGGGGTAGTAATTGTGTACTCACGCAAGAAAACAAAATAGATAACACCAGCGATTATACACGGCAAAGACCGGCTTCCCAGGGGCGACTCGCTCGCCTCGGTAGGGGCTAACCTGTTCGGACCGCACATCGACCAACTAGCCGGGGCCGGCCTCCCAAACCACATCTAGATTCCCCCGCCCAGATTAGACCCAAGATCCTCGAAAACTTAGTCCTGGGAACAAGGACAAGGACACGTAACCCGGGGCGGACCGGTCGCAAGCCAGAAACCGCGAAACAATACCTGTCGGGTATACGCCTAGTCCCGACAAGGCAGCGCCACGATGCGACTCGACGAAACGAAAGGACGCTTGGAAAACACGCCATCAGCAGCAACACGCCCCCCGAGAGGCCAGGACAGACGACCTGTGTCGGGTGCCGCCAGGAAAAAGCGGTTCCCAAAGCGCGTGATTCAGCGGAGCCCATTAATGGCACTAGTCCCTCACATTATCCAAGGCAAACCCTTCCGCAGAATCCCATTATAAGTACCCCCCTTCAGAATTTAGGGAGGAGGAGAAGATACACGAGAGGGAATCACGTCCCCTCACACCGGGTATGAAAAAACCCTTGACGCCCCATCGAGCTACGGAGAAGGCCGATGTCCACCGATGGGCCTCACTTCCCCCACCGGTGACCGCTTCCACTCCGCGACCTCTGATAGGATATTCCCCTTACACATGGAAGGCCCCACCTGCCAGCCTTCCTCCTGCTCTTAACCAGATGAGACAGCAGGTTCGGAAGACTTACGGCGGGCCGCCACACTCCAATTAACATCCACCCCCCGGCGATCCCTACCAGGTGTGAGGGTGGAAGCCCCCAACGGGTCTCCCCACGACCCACCGGCCCGCCGAACTCCCCCTCCGGGAGGGCAACGTCGCCACCTCCACATCGTCCTCCGCCTCCTCCAGGATTCCCCCTCGATGTGCGGGATCCTCGGCGAGGCCGGGCAACCATCCAGCATGGCGACGGCGAGACAGAACGCGATGAAGCAAGGGAGGGGAAGGAAGGAGGTCCACCCGACTAACTAGGGTCAGCCCTCCCGAGGGGGGGGGGGGGGGGTCACCGCAGGACTGCATCCCCGATGAAGCCAAACGGTGATTCATGGCATGTCAGCCCGCCCCGGACAGTGAGACAGAAGGAGTTCAGCAGTCAGTAGAAAGGAAGACCGCCCCACAACAGGGACCTGCTCACCCCGATGTAGCGGGCGACGAGTTAAAACAACCTCCCGCCCCGACCACAGGTTCGGTCACACCTGCCCTATTGTTGTAAATACCATCTAGGTCTCCAGTAAAGGTTGATGAATAATATTCCTCCTTACGGACTCCTCGCCCTAAGCCCAAGCACACAATAGCTAGGAAGTCCACCAGTCATAGTGCAGCTGAAGCCCCGCAAAAATAACAACCACGTCCGGTAAACACATCACAGCGAAAACCATGGCCTTCTCAAAAAAGTCGGGCTCCCCCAAAGTCCGACCCAGCCGCCACATACAACGACACGTCGTTAAGGGGCAACGCCCCACCCCAAATCGCAGTATCCCGCCTCCTCACTTGGTTCCCACTCGGGACGAGAACTCGCGATCCCGCAACAGCGGGCAATACCCCGCGGGAGCCGCGTCGCCACTCCTGAGCGTGGACCCAAGTCCGAATCATGTTAGAAGGGAGGTAGTGTTACGCCATCCGAGCCAAGCCGGGCGTCTGCCTCGCACTCGAATGCCGGTGGCAATTGTTACGACCCAGAGATCGTGGGAGTCCGACTCCCGCCCAGATCCGCTGACATACCTCAGTGACTCACCCCTCGGCGAAAGGGCCGCCTTCCCGGAGGCCCGAGGCTACATGGGAAGGGACGCACCTCGCAGCACTCCCCCCTCCCGGCCGAGGCGTACAACCGCTATCGCTCAGCCCGCCAGGGGCAGTGCGCCTGGGGAGCGTCCAGACAGTGCCGTCGGGATGCTGACAGAGGCATGGGCATATCCCTCCCAGCCAGTGCTCCCCGACCTGCGACCGAAAAGGTGCGCGGCCGGGCCGGACAACCCCACGAGCACCGCCGTCGGGGGTAGCATCATCGGACCTTCAATTCCTCATGCACGACAAGCAACCTAGTGTAAGGACACGACTGACACTAACGCCCCCCGACCATCTGACAAAGCACCCCCTGGCCGCTGAGCCTCCTGACACTTATTGCTTTCGGCCCTGACACCCTGACAAAAGCGCCCCTGGCCGTTGCGTCGTCTGACAAAAGCGGGGCAGGCACTCCTGTTCCTGACATCCTCATCCGAAGCTTCCGCTGACAGCTGAGCCAGCTCAGCATGTCGAATCGGCATGCCAGGTCAGCCCCACCTAATCATCTCCCATCAGGTATAAATACCCCCTCACCTCTTACGAGGAGGGGGTTGGCAAATTCACTCTCTCAATCCATTATTCACACACGAGAGCAAAGGTCGTCCATATCTTTGTTCTCCCACTTATAGCTTGCCACGTACGGTCAACACACCCTCAGTCCGACCGGCGTGCCTAGCCCCCGTTTTAAGTCCTATTACTGACTTAGGCATCGGAGGGGCTAAGGGTTGGACCCCAACCCTGCCCTTCTGATGAGTTGCTCGTGGTGCAGGAAAGCTCGCCCCTTGGTCGACGTCAGCCTTTGGCTCCCACCACCCGATCCTCTTCCGCCGTGTCCGGAGAGATTTGACTCCGTGGCCACCCCCGGCGGCAAGTCTAGCCTCTTCACCCCACTAATCACTTGTTAAATAGCCCACCTAAACCCTCTTATCAACATAACCACCGTGCCCTTGGTTCCCCTCAATACAAATTCATTGTACGCGAGTTCCACCTCGTAACATCCATGCATGCATACATGCATCACACACACTCGTCCGATACATTTCTGTTGTTTTGCACCCACGACGTCTTTCACACTTCTCCCGCACTCAATCTCGCTTTCTCGTCTCTTAGCCACGCATTTACGGTCCAATCTTCCTTGCATTACATTATATACATCGATATCCACTTTTATTTCATGACTACGTATGCACCGTAGGTAAAAATACCACGTATGTTCAGTAGAATACATGTATAGTGCTAAATAGGGCATGACGCAAAACCCTCCCCCCAAACCTTTTATAGCCTCTAGGTGGGCGCAAATCGAATACACGAGGAACTCTAATCTCATTAGAATTCTATCCAGTGTACAATCTGAACTCAAATAGAATTCTATTGGAAGAGCAACTCTAACTCGAATAGGATTCCGCATCCTGCGGTCGGCACCTCCAAGCCGTCGAGCCTCCTGCTAGCGCCCGAGGTGCCAAGGTGCCTAGCTTCTGAATGCCGAGCTTCCGAGCTATTAGAAAACCAGGATGTCAAGTTGACGAGCTTTTGAGTTGTCGAAAGCCGAGCTTTCGAGCTGCTGATCCTCTCGACTGTGGACTTAGGCATGCGAGAGTTAGCTCGGCACTAAGTCCCCGTAACTGGCCATGCAGAGCTAGTCACGCGGGACCCAAGGAACAGACGAGCTTGTCCTGCATGACTACTTGCCTGGTCATTTCCAACTCCATAATTAGCACCTGAAATCGAGCCATCTTTCACAATAATATCCCAAAAAAATGTTAATATACAACCATACATATAGGTAACCGAAATCCATACAACTACAGATACGTAAACTCCAATTTTATATCCGCAGAAGTCCACTAAATATAGAAAATGTATGAATACGTGCCATACAAATAAGTATCCACCAAAATAAACAGTGCATCTCAAATACATGAGAAAAATGACACCCATCCAATACTCACGTTGATTTGGTGTCACTTTCTTCACCATCCTACCACCCTCATCCTAATGTCCAGGGTTGACCTTTACAAGAAAGAAATTAAATAAAATCAATAGAGATTCATATAATATTTTGTCTATACACAATGCAACCAAAAAAAATGGTTACAAAGTGTTTTAATTTTGATTTGTCATGTATTCCCTTTATCGGCTTCAAGCGTACACACCCATACATGCATACACGAACGCATGAACGAATGTGGTCCACTAACTCACTGCATGCTAGTGAAATGCATGAATGTTAAAATATCATGTTATGAAGTGCATGAACAAAGACATGGTGTGTGAGTCCATTCATTTGTAACATACAAATAGAAATGTCTCTACACATTTTTCTTCACATAACAAACATCCATTATTTCACACCAGGCCAGGATCAAGTAGGAGAATGTTAAATGTTCTTTAATAGAGAATGCCGAATGATATCCACATTTCACTATGAATGTTGTCCACTAACTCGCTTCATGACACAATATAGTAACTTAATGTTGACGTGGACTTCTCTGTCGAGGTGGATGCTCGTCAGCTAGTGGAGTGGGACCCTTGGTCGGCAAAACCAGCGTCAATGATGGTAGGGCCACGGATGCAGTGCAGAAGCTCACTGGTCCTCGGAGTTGAACACGATGGCCATTCGACCCTCTGGATGGGGTCGAACCTTGTATGTTTACTGTTGAGAGCTGTCTTTCGACCCTTCTGTTGGGTCGAGCTTTGATCTCCTGCACCACAAAGGAATGTCAAGGGGTCGGATCTGGGTTTCGAACCAAATCCCATCCGATGCTTAAGTTAGAATGTGAACTTAAGTTGAAGGGTATGGGTTGTCAAGATCGACCAACGGAGGTTCGCCTCAAATCAGTAACCGCAAGCTATTTGGAGGAAAAATTCTAAAGTGGAAAGCAGAATATGAAAGTAATAGATCTTTCGTACCTTGGGATCCCCTCTTCTGATTGTTCTTTTGCTATTTATATACTTCGGAGTCTTTTCAGTGATGTTGGGAGAGCTAACGGTCATCAATTATGGTGGCGCGATCCTCCCTCATCAATAGAGATAATCGTCAATCACGCCTCCCACCAAATATGAGCCATTATGATTACCTCCTTGAGTTACGGAAGCTCAACAGGCAAATGAAACGTGTGTGTTGACTGGGTCGACGTTTGGCTACAATAATGAGCTTTGAAGGCCTAGTGGGCTCAAAGAATATTTTGATGGGCGCATCGGCAGTAAATGACTCTTCCCTCTGCCAAGGATTCAACAAAACTGTTAGGATTTATCCTGTGGTTATTCTTGTTTGCGGGCTTGTCATATGTGGCACTGGAGAATGATGGATATGTTGATGTATGGCTCATCACATCTGAACCACTGTCGTATGAAGAAGAGAATGTTGGACATTTTGTTGAACAGGTTGTTGTACTGGGATGTTCAACAGAATATGTGTACTTGCATCTATTGGCTGCAAATGTAGGATGTGCAATTGGCGTTCTCGTATTCTGGTATTCTCTATCTTGCACATCTGGCCCTTATAGTGGTTATTAACTGTTTTAGAGTTGATTGGGTATGATCTCTTGTTACCATATTGCGAAACGGTTGGAGAGAGATTTTCGGCAAATCATTACTCTAGCAACTTCCACTTACGGATCCTTCGGGATCTCCTTCTTATTGAAGCCATTGCGGTCGTTGCTGTTGATAGAATCGAATCTAGGTTCGATTGCCTGCATCGAGATTGAATCAGAGATTGCGGGGCTTTGGCATTTTAGGGCTCGTAGCGTTTGGCGGCTAAGGTTGCGGCCTTTGTTGAAAAAGCGAAAGAAGATTCTCTGGGAGGGAGGCCGACGGCTGCGCACGCAGGATCAAGGGAGTTGATCAAGTCGGTGGTGCAAGGGGAGCTTGCAGGCAAGGGGAGCTTGCCAAGAATACTTCACGGGATTGATTACGATCATCCCCTCACGGTTTGTTTTAAGGATGAGAGTGTTCTTCCTTATTAAAGCATGAATTGTAGAATTTGTATTCTCCTATCTTTTTAGTGAAGTATTCTATTTTCTGGGCGTGGCCCTGCAGATGTAGGTGTGCGCACCGAACTGCGATACCAATTCTTGTGTGTCCTTGCGTGCTGTGTGTCTTTTCGTTGTTCGTTATACTCTTTACTGCGTACTGAATTTCATTTGGTATCAGAGCGAGTCATCCACAATACTTTGACTTTCTTTCAAAGTGGGTGTGATCCTGTAGGTCAGTACGCTGATCATGAACACAAAAGAAGGTGCTTCGGTCACTCGTCCCCCTTTGCTCACTGGATCGAACTACACCTATTGGAAGTCTCGTATGAGAGCTTTTATCAAGTCCTTGGATGAAAAGGCTTGGGTTGCTACAGTTGAAGGATGGAACCCTCCGGTTGAAGTCAACAAAGAAGGAAAGGAAAGCTTCAAACCTGTGAGAGACTGGAGTTCTGATGAAGAACGTGCTGCCTTAGGAAACTCTAAGGCGGTTAACGCCAT